>MU866285.1:0-55991 GCA_033296915.1 Triangularia setosa | reverse complement strand
GGCCTCAACCAAACCGATCAATTCCAGCCCCGCATGGCACCGCCATCAGAAGTCCTGGGATGAGGCTCAGCGTGATCTGCCAAGCCACTATCGTAGAGAGCTCCTTGAACATCCTTATTCATGCATGGATTAGTGTTGTTGGTTTGTATTGGAAGTCCATGGATCTGTTGACAGATTATTCGTTCCTGGATCTCCGTCAGCGGTGTGTTGGTTAGTGCAAGCCCAGTGGCTTAAAGAATTGCGATTGAAAAGCAAAATATCATGACATGAAGACGCATTGTTTGGGGCAGCAGTCAGTCAATTGAGAGTGGCGAGCTAGCATCATTTAGGGGTCCGTCGCTGCCAGTAGTAGGGCGCTGGTTTCGCTGCGCTGGGGTTATTTGCAGGCTCGTGCTTACCTCCAGCCATGATCGAGAGCCCAGATAACTGGCAAGGGATGACTTTGTGTGAGACGGAAGCAAAAATGCGGCGTGGTGTGGTGGTAGCAAGGAGTTTGAGTTGACCAATCAACCCGTTGCGTACTCAAGACAGGCACGCACCGTGAAGGGGTGGAATGATGAATTGCCAGCCAATTAGAAAAAGACGATGCAAAGGGACTTGAAAAAAACGATTGGGTTATCTCTTCTGAGCGGCTCGAAGAGACACTGCCTGAGCTAAAGCCTCAGGCATCTAGTTGCTATCGAATGATGAGCCTATGAATTAAATTGGGAGACGCGTTTGGATCTGTGGAAACATAAAGTCGCGACTTCCCGTGACTGTCTGTTGAGTATTTAATTGGCTTATATACCATGAACGCGGGACAGTGGGAAACTAGTATGGTGGGGCTTGAACAAGCTGTCGGGACGAGGACTGGTGATCGAAAGCTCCATGCCCATGAAGCCAAATGATAGACTTAGCATGTGACATCACTCATGTCCCGGAGCGTGGTTTCAGTAGGATGAGATGAACACGATGGGGATGTATTGTACAAAAAAAAGGTTAACTGCCAATATACCACATTGGATTGTGGAGGTTTTCAAGCTTTTCCGTGTGGCTCAAGACACTGATGCCCGAACCCTAACCCTGACTCTTAAGCTATTTGGCGGAGTACAACCCTGCATCTTCGTTCGGTACATCGCACTTCAAACTCGCGCGTGCTGTAACCAAACCACATCAGCAACCACCGCAACCATGGCGCACATGACGAATCCCCTTGCAACACCTGATCAAATATTCCATCGGAATTCTCTGGACTCGCTCCCTACCGAACTTCGAGATGCGATATTCTTCTCAGCCCAATGCCTCACCCAAGCCGCCGGCATCCTCCTCCAGCTCCCCCAATCCGTCACCGCCCAAGCCAATGTTCTCCTGGCGCGCTTCTGGCTTATAGAACCAATGATGTCACACGAGTTCAGTGTATGTTCAAGATTGCACATTCTTCTGTTTCTGCACCTTATTCTGACCTTGTATGCTCCCAGGAGGTATCAGCAGCAACTCTCTACCTAACCGCCAAAATCGGCCCCTGCCCTTGCACGCCCCGTGATCTATCTAACGTCTACGCCTATCTCCTATCGCCTTCTTCTGCGTTTTTCTCTTCTCTCAGCAACAAATCCCCGAAAGACATCCCAGACGACTACTATCAGTCTGAAACAGCCTACCAAGCCTTCCACTCTCGGATTTTGTCGCTAGAGCACCTCATCCTGTGCTCCTTATCCTTCGACACCACCGTCTCATTGCCCCACCCTCTCGCCATCACATATCTTCAGTCTATGGATTTCTTGCATTTCCCGAAAGAGAAGATCGCGCGGAGGGTTGTCGAGTATCTCAATACTGCTTTGCTATCGCCACAGATGCTGTATCTTACAACCCAGCCTAACGGGTTAGCGGTGGCAGCCATCTACAATGCGGCAAAGGATGTAGGGGCGAAGATGCCGGAGTGTGAGTGGTGGGAAGTATTCGATGTTGACAGAGAGGATCTTGGATTTCTGGTGGTGGGGATGAGGAGCTTGGAGGGGTGGGTGGAGGATATGAAGGGGGATGGGGTGCTAGGAAAGCGGAAACGGGGAGGCATGGTCACAAGGAAAGAGGTGAGACAGATCCTGGAGAGGGATAGACCACAACAAGAAGTGGAGGACCCGGAATTAGCGATGGCAAGGAGAATGGATGACAAGATGAGGGAGATTGAAGGGGGCGCTGCCTGAAGGCTTTGGGGCATGCTTGTGGTGGTTTGTTTTTATGATACCCTATCTGCGCGATGGTGGAGGATACTAAGGTCGATCAATAGCTGACAAGTGGGCATGATTTGTGTCGCATTGTGCCAGAAGCATTATTCGAGATTTATGATTGCTAGTGTCTATTCTAGATTTGTGTCTCTCAAGGACGACATAGCACCTTGCATGGGTACGGTGGTGATTACTGAGCAGGAGATGGGCCATCTTCTACATCATACAGGCACTGTGGGACCTCGCAAGTTGGCTGGCATGCTCGTGGATAGTTGGATTAGCGGCTGATACCAGTTAACCAAACAAGATACATGCTATACAAAAGCTACAGCACGCAGATCTACACGACAACATGGAGCCGTCGTATGGAGTCCTCCCGCCAGGTCCCGGGCATGCATATATGCCTGCCTCTGTTGCCTCTTGTAGGTCCACATCCAACCCACGTGTACCTGCTTTCTTCGTGTCTCGTCATTCTCAACCCTTATCGGCTCCCATATCATCTCTCGCTTGGGACACGTCCGCCCCTCTGATTCATTCAATGGCGTTAGCTCGTCCCCCACGATGTCAGTACGATATACCCCACGATACGAGCCTCACAAGCTCCTGCCTGGCTTACACGTCATCTGCCTTTAGTCCCAATCAGAACCCACAACACCAAGCCCTCAAAGCGACCCACAACACCACACCCCATCTGGCATCCCGAAGGGCCTCCAGCAAGACAAACAACTGTCAAACCTCCTGTATATGTGCATACTGCCCGGTACCGGCCAACCGGTTCCCGGCACTCAGGCGGCGCCATGTTGACATGTTTATCAATATCTCAACCTCCCCTTCCCAGACCGTTCGCCGAGAACCACCTACTAATCAGAAAGAGGCAACCCGAAGGCTCACAAAAAGGGACCCATCCACATTTTCGATCGTTTCTTATCCCCGTTCTTCTTGGCCATCCATGACATGATTCAAACCACCACCAACCCACCTAGCATTCTACGCCCGGTCTGTTTTGTTTCACCGCCAGAATCTTCATGAGCTTTCACCAGCTGTTTTTGTTCATTCTTCGGGGAAATATTTCCCCTCTCCCCCTCCTTCGCTTTTTACCTCCTTTACCGGACCCATAACACGATCCCGATCCATCCCGCAATTTTTTTTACCCCAAGAAAAATAAAAAATATTTCCCCGCTCCCCAGAGTCAAGACCCAACCCCGCATTATCTCCGTGCTTCTCCGCTTATTTCCAACTACTCCATAACTCTAAAGCACCAAAAGTGGAAATCCGGCGATGGTGCTTTGGTAGGTTGCACGTGCTAGAAAAAGTCTCCATGACAAGTTGCACATTCCACCGGATTTCCACTTGTGACTTGTGTGTCAATGCTGCAGGAAAGTCGGTCCGTCTTGTTCTGTTTGTTGGTCATGAGATCATGAGCACTGGTTAGGTTGTAATTATTACAAAGGAGTAGTAAAGACATGAGGTGTATGAGAAAAGGTTCAGGTAAACATGAAATCTTTATTAGGTAAATGAAATATTGTTGCAATTACGTTTTGCTTGTTTGTATCAGATACACAAAAGAGCACAAACATAATGTAAAAAAGGGGCTACTCGCAACAGATCGAGGCTGAAATGTTAAAAAACCAAAAACTGTCTTGTGACAAGAACTCCCAAGATACGACCTTGCAAGCCCTTCTACAACAAATACACATTGTTAAACCTCGCTGCCGTAGGAAAAAGATACTTGTTTTGAATCCAAAAAAAGATACTAAAAACATCGAAATTCCAAAAAAACAAAACCAGACCATTTTTGGTTCCCGTGTAGTATGTATGGTCGATCGGCCGCCATCCCAAAAAAAAAAAAAAAAAAAGTTTCATTCACAAGTTCATAAAAAACCCACCCACCCAAAGCCCGCCGTCGCCACCCGCCGAGATAGGAACCGAAGGAAGCCCAACCTGCCCACCAAAAAAACAAAACCGACCGGCTGACCCCCTTGCCTTTTGGGTTTTGAAAAGAGCCAATGAAAACGCCATCAAAAACAAAGACCACCAAGCCCACCGTGTATGTATAGTGGGAATTAGAAACTGAATAGGACATATATACGTGTTGCTCGGCATTTGGGCCACATGCCAAGTGATAAGGGGTTGTGTGGGCGAGTATTCCAAGAGTGTAAGACAGGGATAATGTTTACAGCGCTAAACCAGTGCCGTCACCTGTCCACCGATACAAGGCGAGGAGCTCCCTTCGGCGCTGGTGTTGCTCGCCGAGGTCCTCGGGAACACGGCCACGAACTTGAGCCAGGGCACTGCGCATGACCCTGCTGAAGTTGCGCTGATACTCTGTGTTGAGTGTCACCACGCAAGCTTCGTGGGCGCGGATGATTGTCTCGCACGCCTTGACAACACTCGGCGACGCCTCCAGCTGCAGCTTATCGGCAATCAGGAGGAGGAGGAACGAGCCTTGGAGAAGGTAGATTCCAAAGAAGAAAGGCATAAACTCAAGACCGGGGTCAAACTCGAGGATGTTGCTAATAGCCTCGGCGGCCGAGACAGCATGGCCAGTAGCGGTGATGAAGCCCTGGCTGCTGATCCAAAGGTCGTTGTCATCGAGGAGGTTGATGGGGTCCCACTTGCCGGTAAGGAGGATGTGTAGTACGTGCATGACATGTGTTCCGTAGGCCATTACAATGCGTGTCTGAATGTCGCTCTCTGTCATCCGGCTAGAGTTGGTGTGAACGCTATGAACACTATGTACCGATGGGGTGCCAATATCAGTGGGCATGTCGTTGGCAGTAGGAACGCCAGCAGCCTCGGCAGCCTTCTCATCGGCTGCTTGTGCTTGCGCACTGAGGCTCAGGTTACGCTGCTCGAATCTCTTCAAGCTCCGCTCATAAATTTCCAGGTGGCGAGTGATCTCTGATGTCTGATCGTCCCATTCCCGCGAGGAGCGGAACCCAACTCCAAAGCGAGGATGATTTCTGGCGTGGTGAAGGTCGACAATCTCGCCAAGAATGGTCATCAGGGGAAGGAAGTAGCCATAGATGCTGTGACCTGTGCACTCAAAGCATGGCCCCCGACCGCGGACGCTTTGCGAAGACTCAGGGTCCGAAGCGAGGACGTTGGGGTCCGTATAGGCATGGAAGATGCCATTTTGGTAGTCAGTATCGTCCATTGGTTGATAAAGCCCATCGCACTCAATGTCAAGGAGGAACAAAGGACGGTTATAGCAGAGGGCGAGGTGGCGGTCCACAATGTAGACGATCCACCAAATTCGTCGTCTTTCCTCACGCTCCTCTTCCGTGATTACGCCCTGGAGGCTTCCAATCTCTCCACGCTCTTCGCCTTCTTCGCTGTCGGTCGAACCGCCCTGGCGGGTGGACGGGGCGTTTTGAGGCAGCTCACGACCAAGCTTGAGCTCACGAGCCAATGACCAGGCAGCATTCCACCACCGAAGACTGGCGCCCTTGTACTCGCTGGCAGATACCACTGTCGCCAAGTGTATGTATGTAACAACATCGTCCAGAGAGCCAGCAGCTCCAAACGCCCCTGACTCGCCAGTGAGAGCATCCATGCTGATGGAGCCAGGAAGCGCCACACCGAGACCGCCGAGGGCAACACCATCTACGATGGGGCTTGAGACTGGCGACGCCTCTTCGGAGGGCGTGTGGATCAGGGGTTTGAGCAGGCTGACGGTGAGCTCAAGAAGCTTCTGGCAAATCTTGCCGCGCGCCGAGGGGACGCTCGTCAAGAAAGGAGCTTCGCTGGTCTGGGCAGCGACCCAAAGCATGCTTGCTAAGAGAGCTGGTTGGCACTGGCGAGGCTTAGTAGGGTGCAGGAACGACCGTTTTCGGAACACGAACCCCAGAACGTATGGCGACATGGGGTGCATCTGGGCTGATGATGAGCTCGCAAAGTAGAGATCAATGAGATCGCAGGCCAAGGAGAGCGGGATCATATTGCCCAGATGCGGAACCAGCGGCTCCAATACCGGATACCGCAGCGGCGAGTGGCTGTAATTGTTTTGCGGTACATGCGAGGCAAACTGAGGCGGTGGTGATGACATACTCATCCAGCCAGGCGATGTTGGCTCTCCGCCCATGGGATAGGCGCTCAGGGGGCTGTTGCCCAGGCGGAAGCCGTTGGGGCCACTGGCCGAATAGCCAGTTGGGCTCTGGGTCTGTAGAGCATATGGCAGGTCGGGGTAACTCGACATACCGTTCTGGGCAGAGCCGTAGGGAGCATGGGGCGGGCCATTCATCATATGACCTCCCATTTGACGCTCATATGCCGGGTGAACATTGCCATAACCGTTGAGATCCAGTGCCGATGGGCTCTCCAAATGATCGCGATCCATAGGGCCAGGGTGGCTCGTCATGTGAGCCTGATGAGCAGCAATCTCGGCCAAGCTGTCCATGCTCCCTGTTCGTTGGCTTCTCATTGTGTCCTCGGCATCGTTTCCTGACTTCTCGTCTGAATTTGACTGGTGTTCCTGCTTCGTGGTGCTTGGGGTATCGCTTCCGTTCTCGGTAGATTGCCCATTCTCGCCTCCTTGACTTGGTGATTTTTGACCGTTTGAAGACGCGGCTGCGGCAGCTTGTTGGGCGGCTTGTTGGGCTAGGTCCTTTCTGGAAGCCTTTCCTCGCTTCTTGCGTTCCCGGATGTATTCGCAGCCAAGGCCAAATTCTATGGTTGTCAGGATCATATTAGGTTACCGCGAGCATCAAAGAAACTCACCAATGCAATGGGCACAGGGATGCTGGCCGTCGCACTTTGTCCGAAGCTGGTTGCACTGATCGCAAGCTCTGCTGATTCTCCTGCGGATAGGACCCGCCGCTCCTGTACCCCTCGAAGAGGGTCCATACGGATGTTGTCTGTGCTTTTGCTGAGGCCCTGCTCTGGCGAGATGTGGGTTGTGAACACCGACGTGCTGTTGAAGCTGCTGGAGTGCGTAGTGTGATCCTGGAGCTAAGCCATCGAGACCCCCAGGGTGGAGGTGGCCTCCCGGAACGTGGCCGCTGGACATAAGTGTGTTCGCGGGGATGGCATGGTAAGGAGAAAACCGGTGGAGAGGATTGGATAACATCTTAGCGGTTGAGAGTCCGTCTTTCTTTGAATACGACGTGGTGGTGATGATGATGAGGAGGGTGTGCGAATTAAGAAATAGGGGGTTGACGATCGTCAAGACCGTGAATTAGAGTATGTAAAGAGGGACGGCCTCAAGCGAGTGCAGGCAGTTGGTTGAAGCGCGGCCACGTCTGTGATGGGGTAGGGAGGAGGGACGACAGGCAAGAGTCGTCGACGTTGAGGATGGGGAAGTGGGATCTTCTATATCCCCCCTTGGCGGAAGCTGGTGAGCTGCCGGGAGTAGAACGGCCAGCGGCAGTCAGACGGACCGAAGTGAGCTTCCCTGTAGGGAATGGTCAGTATCAAGCATGAGCATTAACGGTCTGTAAAAAAGCATAACAGAGACCCAAACAGTGGGAGGGGATCAACGCGGTTATGAAAGAAGGCGGCACGGCCATCTGCAAGATGGATGCAGCGAGGAGGAGTCCGCATGGTGGGGTTGGGGCGTGGGAGGCAGGAGTAAACGGC
This sequence comes from Triangularia setosa, assembly GCA_033296915.1. Classification (NCBI taxonomy): domain Eukaryota; kingdom Fungi; phylum Ascomycota; class Sordariomycetes; order Sordariales; family Podosporaceae; genus Triangularia; species Triangularia setosa. The sequence goes on along the minus strand of MU866285.1, from coordinate 48,213 downwards.
AGGCCAACCGACAGGGGGTGACGGCATGTAAACGGGCCTTGTCGAGAACGTGGAGGGCAGGGAAGATGGATCTTCAACGTACACAGAGAACGAATTAAGAGAGGAGGCGGGGGACCGGAGGGGGGGGGGGGGGGGGGTGAGTGCGAGGAATGGCTGGGCCGCTTGTGGTGCTGAACAAGGCCGGAACGTGTTTCTCAAGCTCTTCCCGAACCCCTAGAACCCAGAAAACTGACCTGAGGTACGTCTTCCCGAAGGCCTCAGATATGTCGTTCGTCTATCTTCCCAATGGACCGTCACGAACAAGATGGCTTTGTCGGCCTCTTAGTCTCTGACGATGTGCCGTATAGTGCTGGAGAGGGGCCGGAGCGAGACAGGCGCGCCAAAAGGACAAAAGGATATCCGAATCGAGCAAGGTAGCAAATCGGTAAATTTTGTCGAGCTGTTCCTGCTTCCCAGAGTACTTTCTGCGAGTCTGTATTGTCGGCTTGGCGTGCATACAGAGCAGGAAAGCCGCTGTTGAGCTTGTTGATCAGGCCGGTTACGATTGGTGACCGGGGCGCGTGGTTCTGGTTCAGCACAATATCAAGTATCAACTTTATATTGCCCTCGCAATATAAGCGGCGGGACGGGAGGCATATGGGGGTGAACGAGGTGTGCGGTGGGAGCGCGGGGCGGGTAGCGTCGTGTGGAAGAAAGGCAACAGCAGCAACTCTGGGGAAACAGGCACCTCAGGGTCTGCTTGAGGATATATGGGCCTCGTTTTCACCTGCCAGTCAGTCTGAAGCAACCTAAGACAAGGATGGCCCATCAGGGCAGGGGTCCCAGAAGCTGGTCTTGGTGGAGAAAGTTGACGACGCTATCGTCGTAGTGCCAGCATGAAGGCTGTGAAGACGGCATGCGGCAGGCACCTAGCACTCACAACGAGCTGTTTCTTTGCCCACAGAAACACTCCGATGAGAGTCGTCTTCTTTGCCCTGCCCTAGGGTCACCCTCCTGGGACTGTGCTGCTCGGCACAGGCGATGGCAGGCGATGGCAGACGATGGCAGGGGATGGCAGGCGCTGAAGGAGGGTTCGCTCCTCACAGACGCCTGCAACACTCCACCTTGAATGCTGCGGTTCATCGCTTCAGATTGGAGGTGTCGAGCCTCCACCTAGAAAATTGACAAATTGCGCAGGCGATGGCACTGGAAGCGGCGGAGAAGCATGCTGCTGGCGCGTGTGGACTGTGCCATCCCCGCTCATAGTGGCCTTGGCATCGCTTTCGCTCGGCCAGAGTGTCCCCGAGGGACAGCCATCACCTCATCGTGCTGGGGATTTTTTCGGTGGGTGCTGGCCACCGCCAGCTGGGGAAGCTGGGGGCGGCAAGTCTGGAGCACTGGGGGGAGCCGGGGAGAAAAGATGGGGTCGATATGGCAAGCGTCAAGGGTGGTGCCATAATGGAGCTTCGGAGCTTTCAGATTTTCAGAACCAAACTGCGTCGGTTGGCCATCCATGATCCGGTATCCATGGATCTCTTGCCTCTCGACCACCACCAGCACTTGACAAGTAGCGAGTGACGAGTAATAACCAAATCCTCCTCTTTCGGGTCAGTTACTTGAGGTGTCTTTCGCTGCAGAGCCGCTGCACGTTCTGCGTGCTTTGCTGCACATCCGCTGCAACCCCTGTCGCTTAGGGTTGCCGTCGACTTCTCCTCACGCTCTGGGCAAGCGGAAGGGCCATCGTACCGCAGACTTGCTCAGACGTCCATCCAGATCAGTTCCGCCATACGCCATACGCCCGCCTGTTATTCCGCGCCATGGTATAAGACGTTATATGTGCCTGCTGTTAAGCATCTGGGGACGGAGGCAACAGGAGAAGAATTCCCATGTTTGTTGGGCGATTCCAGCCGCCACGGCGGGCGGTCCAGAGGGGGGTTTGATATTGCGTTCGTCCAAGAGTTTATTGACTCCGTATGTTTGAGGGCGATCACGGAGATGGCGACATGTACATGGTGGCGACCTGAGACCGGCCAGCGAGGTGCCTGTTTTTCCGTGACAGACAACAGTGACGCTGGATGGCAGGTAACATGATGCGCCTGATGCAGTTTGACGCAGAGGATATCGATTGGACGCCCAGCTTGCCCAGATGAGATTGTGGGTTACGGAATGGGTGTCGAGATTCGGGCCTTGTTGATGGAGCACGGCAGATGGCAGATGGAAAGATGGGGGCTCGTCAAGCCAAGAAAGGAAAGCATTTGCCAAGCAACGGTTGTTCCTTCTCAATTCTCCAGCAAGCGGGCAGCACTTGCCACTCGTCCTCGCTATTTCAAGGCAGGAACACCCAGTATAACCCAGTTCGCCGCCCCTTTGATCTAATAATGCACGAGCATTCATGGAAAGTGTAGAAATCATGGTTGGAAGCAGCATTCTCCCACTCACACTCTCTGAGGTGACTGTGACCAGTCTCTGCCATAACCTGCATCTCCAATTCCCCAACTTGTCGTCGGTTGGGAACATCCGCAAAGCTCAGGCCATCAGTGATGCATAGCAACTTTCGTTACGCGAAGGCGAAAATTTTTGTTGTTTCTTTTCCCCTCCCTCGTCGATCTCTGTTGCATTGACAACCATGAAAAGCGACTTGTGGTGCCACATGACATTACCTCTTGCAAACACCTGACTGACCAAAGACTGCATTTCCACCATCTCTTTTTCTCTCCGAATTTGTTTCCCGAATCGTCTTCGTCTTCGAAATTGCAAAACCGGTTGGCGCCTCTGCTATGACATTCAACTCGAGGCGGCATGCCAATATCGGAAACCTTATGTCGTCAATTATCGGCCGAGATAGCAGCGAAGGAGGAAGACTAGTTTGTTGAAACAGACTTGATGTCCGGGACCCAATCGCGCTAGACTGCAATCTAATAAACGTATGCATGCATTTCAAGCTTCCCCCTTGGGACAAAAACACAATGCCATCTCAACGGCGACTAGCCCCCGGCAGTAGCACTCCGGTCCATCTACGACAGTCTAGCACGGTATATACAAGTGCTTGTAAGAGTTATCCCGGCTTACTGACGACAGACCACAGGTAGTGACAAACAACTCTAGCTACGCCCCTTTTCGTCGGTCCCGACTGAGATGGCTGCCATCAAACACCAACAGACCCCTATTCTGCTTTACACCTGGCTACCACTGCCGTTCTTCACCACCGAGAAGTGCAGTATGGACCATGCCACCTTACCACCTTTGTGTCGCTGTGCAGCCTTGCCTCAGTCGGTACCTGGATCGCCAGATTGCAAACATTGTCAAGATCAGACTCTGGTTGCGGTCATGGTTGGGGACATCCGCGCCGCCTCAAAGCTCCCATGACCTCGCTGCCTCTCCGGTGTGTTCAATTGCATACAACTCGGATTGTGGCTGGCATGGGGTGAATGGTACCGGCGGAGCACACGGCGCGCGGAACACTCCTCCGCAAGTGCCGCTTATTGCTTGTTGCACAAACCTTGGTCGAGACCAGCGCCACATGTCACCCACCCACACCACCAGACCAACGCACTAGAACAAGCAAAGTCTGTGTGCAATCCAGCTTCTCACCGAGCGGTGAGACGACGGAGGCGCATTGAGTCAATGCTGTCGGGTGCTAACCTCAAGCTCATCACCGAAGGAGGCCGTTCATCTTAACTATTTGATCGATGACGCCCGGAGACCACAAACGGACAGGACGGGCAAGTAGCCGGAAGCTCTGTTGTACGTGTGCGCCACCAGATCGGCTTTTCTTCTTTCAGCGGAACTGGGGTCGTCATCATCCCTGCCGTAGCGCCATCCTTCAACGGCCGGCGGACCGAAACTCCACATGCACGCAAGATCGCGCCCGTTGAGATGTTTACATGTCCCTGATTGGCCCGAAAAAACAGCACAATGACTTCTTGGCCCAAGTCTGGTTCCGAGCCTCCCATTAGCCAATGATGCTGCTGAGTGTTGCCCCACTGCAGGAGCTTGCCCTGAAACCCCGTCCACGTCCAGAACTTGAACACCGACATTACTTTTCACCCACCAGAGGTTATCACTTTCTGCTGCCGACTGCGGACATGAACTACCAAATATTCCCTACTCTAATGACGATATACTACACTACAGCGCAGTGCATGACCTAAAAGGTCGACAGAGATGTTAATCACAGCCTGGACCATAGTTTAAGCATGTACAAACTTGCAGGGGAGCTCGACTCGGATACGTTCAACTTGCAGGAGCTCCAGCTAGCTCTAGGGAAGCTCCCTTTCTTCCGTGGTTCCCACGTGGCATATAGCAAGCCACAGGAGTTGGTCGGCCGTTTGCCAGCCTTCCAGAATGTTTCAATTCAAGCCCTCGACGACAACCGACTCGAATGTTTTCTCTCCTCTCGGCACCATGTGAAACCACATTTCGAATGGCCCTTCAGCCTAGCCTCGACCAGGCGGGTGGCGCTCGGACGCTACCAGAAATTGTAAAGACGGTATGAGCAAGAGTCTATAACAGGTAATCTTCATCGTCCTCCTACTCCGTCTCGCCAACAGTTCTGCAGGCTTTTGGCTGCGAACACAAGTCGAAAAAGTGTGGACGGGCAGTCGATGTGGTGTTTTCAACACTACACCCTCCAACCCTGCTGAGGTGTCATCGGCAGCTGCCGATCAAAGTCTCCGCTGTACCCCGCTACCCAGCTCCCACGGGGATGATACAACAATACAACGTCGATAGGGCGTTGGCCTAAGCTGCCCAGGTCAGACAGCTGCTGGTGTCCCCCTGCCACATGGAGAGAATCCGACATTTTAGATTGTCTCGCCTCTCCTACGCTGTTTTGGGGACAAGCTGCAGTCGGTACCTACCCGTGAAAGGTACGGTCTGTTGATCAGTCCTGGGGTAATATATTACATGTTGGCACACCCCGCTGCACTCTACGGAACAGGGACCGTCATTCCACCTGGCCTCAGCATCTGTAGTGAGCCTGCCCCTCTTGAGCCAGCAATCCTTGAGTCGGGATGCCGGACCTCATTAATAGGGGTCTACTCACCTTCCTTTCGTGGCCATCGAGCTGTTCTCCGCAAACTAAACCAATCCTATGCCAAGACAACGGCATTGTTCCTAGCAGGATCATCGGGCCTGGACATCACTAGGTTGCCTGTCGTCATGATCAATATCAGCCTTCGTGTGGTGACTGACAGCTCTGTGTCTGATGCGTTCCAAGATCTAGATGACGGCCACATAGCTTCAATCCTGCAGATCACGAAGGCGAAATAAAAGGGACCGGCTTCCCAGAAAAGCCTCCAGTTCCCGGGGTCGTCTGATCCCCCAGCGGACAAGACGGCCACAGGACGGCAACAGCGATCGGTCAGCAGCGTGCTGTCCCGCAGTCTTACGTACCTGAGCTGCAGGTGTCAAGCAGGTACGTAGATGATAAACCCGGTCAACAAACGGGTCCTCGGTGCGACCACATACTCGCCGCCGGGGACGGCTGCTATCGTGGCCATCTATCTCTAACGCCGAAGGAGTTTGTTAAGGCTGGGTGGTAAGGTGCCATACATTCTCTACCAGTGAACTGCTAATTTCCTTGCATGGCCTTCACAGGTTCTAGCCCGTGGTGATCACGTCGGAAAAATGAGAAGAGACATGCATGCGGTTTGGCACCACGTGCGGTGAGCGGATGAATGTGGCTGGTTGTGGTGACAGCCACCACTCATGCTAGCTATTAAGACGACAAAACGCACTTTTGTGGTTTGACGGCGGATGGCGCTTGACAGAGCCGAAGAATTGTTGGTTAGGCGCTGTAATCTCGCCAGGAGACGTTCTATGGTCTTGCTTGGTACCATGCGGTGGTGTTTATCACCGGAAGAGAAGAGCGGTCTTAGATTGGATTTAATCTACGGCGCAATATGCAAAGTCGCCGCGGTGACATCAACAGACCTTGATTGTGGTATGCTGAGTCGCTAGCAGGCAGGCTAGACTGTAGTTCTTCTTGATCGATATCCTGCATCTTGTTTTACGGTCAGGGACCATGCTTCCACGATGTCAATACCCCGTCGAGAAAAGCTCCGAAGAAAAGCATTGGTACTAGTTTGACATGCACTAGAACGCCGGCAGATCACAAGCGTGACAGCGGGGAACTATCGCAATCAACAAATGCTCTGAGAACACCCCTGGAGACGATTATCATCGTGCCATGATCAATATCACCACTGACTGTATGGCCCGAGGGTGTGTGTGTAAAGGTGGTCTCAGCTGTATCTGAATCAGAGCGTACGCAGGGGACCGGAGGCAGTTCGATATCTTCACGAAAGGCCAGGACATAATTCCCAACCACGGTCAACAAAGGTGAAGACCAAGGTCAAGGCGAACAAGATCCCGGACGTTGAGTCGGCTGTCGAATACGGTAATACTTTGCTCCGGGCAAGTTGCCCCGTTACCTCGTGGCTATCGTAGCAGTCAAGCGAGATGCCACAGCTTGATACGGAAGTGTAGTCCGCCTAAAGTTCCATCCTACCGGCCTCGTACGGCACTTGTACGATCTTCAAAGCTTAAGCCCAGAGGGGTTTTGCGGGGAAAGAGAGTTGGGTGGTATTCCGAGAGCGTTCCTTAAAAGTATCAGCCTAGGGATCGCAGTACCCTGGGCGGCCAAAGAACATGTGTTGGCAAGCACTGTGGTTCCGAAGCTGCGATCATCGACACAGCCCACAAAATTCGAGTGATTGCCGCTGGCAAGAGTGAGGAGAATCAACACATGATCGTGACAGTGGCCCACCTCATGCTAAGGCCCTGTTCAACAACACCTATCACGAGGTATTCCCCGAGCAGATCCATCGTCCCATTTAGGTCAGAGGAAGCACCCTGACGGACACACATACACATACAGACAAGTCTTGGTCACTCGGACACTACCGCTGCTTGGGAGGAATCAGCGAGATATCCACATCAAGTGCATCTCTCGAATGCTGTGGGAGACGGCTTGCTCCGTTCTCCATCTAGCAGCCGTTCCATGGCGACTTGGTTTTGCGAAGCAACAAAATGATAGTTGCTACCTCTTAGCACATTGGCCGCCATGCCTCTTCCGTCGACTGTTGGGGGGGCGGTGAAGCGACGTCGAACTGCACAACAGAAGCCCGAGAAAGCGGCAGGAGTTGAGTGTACTGACACACTCTGTGTTTTGAGTTCGCCTGTGCTCTGCAGATGTCTGCCGTCTGCCGATGCCACGAAACAATGGGAAGACGACAGCCAGCAGTTCGAAAGCGGGAAGCAAGGGTCACCCCGCAATGATTCCAACGGGTGGGAAAACGTCATCCACAAAACACCGAGTTGATCAAACAACGTTCGTCTCTCTCCTGCTGGAGATAGCCGTTCATACCGGACCCAATCCTATCGTCTGAACTTTTTGGCCATTCCGCTGGTAGCTGCGCATGAATGAACATCAGCCAAAATATTTCCGTCGTTTCAAGGGCCACAATTCTTGGACCGGCGACGCTACAAAGATGTTCTCCACCTTTTTTTTTTCATTACTTGTTGCATGATAGACTCTCATCTGAACCCCCTTTGATGGGCGGCATAACGATGAGGTAGATCTGGATGCCCTTCTAGAAGATTGCTACTTTGGACTCAACATTGTTCGATGATCACATTGCATTTTGCTCTTCCTCTGTCACTTATCGTTGTTACATTTTAGGGGTTGACCGCATTCGCATCCTGCCCGCTATGACATCTCCAGCCCATCTTTGCAGTTCCAAGAGCCCTTTTTTTTTTTTTTTTTTTTTTTTTTGGCGGGGAAGATCTTGGGGGAGGGTTTGTCTACACGGACTTTTGCCCCAGGACAGTGTAGGTATACTACACTTTTCTTGCCGTCCCGCCCCTGACCTTGCCTTGCATACTTCTTTACCTGAAGTCTCAGTTTTGGCCCCTTTTTTGGCTTCCGTCGATGAAAACAACGGATTCGACATTCTGGAGACGGGAAGTTATCTCTGTCTCTGGATGTTGATAAAACTTCGTCGGCCTTGTGTGTTCGCTTTTGATATCCGGTTTAGGACATGCGGCTGCTAAAATCATGAGGCTCTCCTTCCTTCGCGCGTATGTGTGCGTGGGTGCTGGGTGAGAGGAACCATCAGGTGTGAAGCAAAGCGGCTCAAAGACAGACACGGCATCCTCCTCCTCCAGACCAGATCCGCGTTTTGGAATGGCAGGTGCCGATCCAATCGCATGTAGGTTATTGCTACTACAGGTTTATCCCGTGATCTTGGGAAGAAGGAAAGAAGTGGCTTACACAGGGACTAGGGCTCGAGGGAGGTGCAGATGCAGACAGTTCCGTTCAGTGCTTTTCTATCCGATTCTCTTGCCAGTGCTGTCCGTCCGGTCAAGTCCGGTCACAAGTTCGATTAACGCAGCTTCAGATCTTACACTATCCCGCGATTGCCAAACAATAACGGTGTGTGTTTATTGGCCCCCGCCCCTTTTTCTTGTCGTTGGCTTACCATCTAATGTTCATCTCAACCTGAGGAGACGATCAAGGGATCTAGCGTGATACTCTCACTGCCGTGGGGATGATGGCACTGTCACGCTGTCTTCCGAAGTCTGCCGTGTAAGGGGTGGGAATTCGAGAAGGAGGGTATGATGATCTTCTTCTTGACTTTTGAGTTCGGTGTCCAAGCCCGCGCAGCAATTGCATTTCAGGACGGCACTGAAGTTACGCTGAGTTCTCGTTCTGGAAGACCACTGTGACAGTGGCACATACCGCATACCTAGTGGTAGATGGCACAGACCATCTTGATTGCATTCACACACATTCCCTTTTTTTTGCTTTGGTGACAGATGGAACTATGTCAACAGGCCAGCATTACATGAAGGGAATCAGAATCGGAACTAGGTCTATCCTTGTTTGCCACGAGCTGGAAATCAACCGTTGCTGCAGGCAGCATCTGAGGTGAGGTGAGGGGGGCGGGTGTTGCTTAATGAGGATATCCGATTCATGCGAGATCTCTTCTTCCCGTTAGGATGGAACGATCTGAATTTTTGAAGTCGAACGGGAGCGGTTTGGGCGGATCGGATATCGGATGGGTGTTCGAGATGTTCGAGATGCAGTAGAGGGATTTGTGATCTGAGATGAGAGGGACAAGGACAGGGCTTTGATGTGTTGATCTGATGGAGGCTGGTGAGCGCGGTGGGGGGGTGGGTGGCAGTTTGCAAGGGAGATGAGATGATGCGACGGGTGGTGAGGAAGTTCGAGAAGGATACCCAGGGACTGGAAGGGTTCTAGAAAGTTCTCTCTCAGCTGCGGTGACCTTTCTGTCCAACTGTGATGTTTTCCTTCTCTCTTGCAGGGGGCGGCTGTTCGTATCAGCTGACCTCGCCGTCCTCTCACACCGTTCGCCGTCTGCCTTTTCGGGACAGGCTTGTTTCTAGTGGTTTAGCCTCGGCCGACTCTCAGACACAGGCTCAAGCTGGGCTCTGCGAGGCTTTTTGTTGCCCTAGTGTCTTTCTAATCGGCTATCAGAGTTTCACTTCAGCCTTGTGATAGATGTCGTCGCAAAAAGACTCAAGAAAAGTCAGCCTCACCGCCATGGTGAGCCGCTGAGTTTGAGATAGAGTAGATATTGTAGCAAAACAAGATTTGGCTAAACGGAGCCTAGTATGTTGTGGTTAGAGAGAGGAAACTGCGGCTGTGTAAGGTGTTGATTAAGGGTGGTCAGCTTCCTGACTGTGAACGGGAAACCTGGCAGGTCTAGGCGGCATGGACTAATGAAAGGGAGAGGTAGAAAGATATAATAAATACAGATTGCCACCTTGCTCCTCTTGATTTTCCCGATGTTCTTAATTCCCTAAGGCGTGATGATGTCTGTGGTTTTCGACTTGAGGGTGGGAACAGTGGTTGGATCGGGGCAAGAGGGTCAGCATAAACACAGACCAACAACAAAATCACTAATAACTTCTAGGCACACCAACCGAAACGGGAAACAAGAAAGTACGAATATTGCCACGAGTATTTGGGTACGCCTTGGAAGATTTTGGTGACAGTCAGGAAGGAAGCACTCCCAATGACAAAGATTCTCGACGACAGAGCGCGCGCCTGCTCCCCCAGCAACGCTCTGGCAACTGGGCCTTGTCAAAGACCTGGATGACTTTGGGTTCCGCGAGTCGCTTCTGACGCTGTGGCTCTAGCCCACCTTCTCCCATCTTCGTTGCTGCTTTCAATCATCATCACTTCCGTGAGTTAACTGAGACGGTGGTGAACAAGACCACAGAGACTCTCAATCAGACGCCAAACAGGACGAGACAAACCCCGAGACATATCGGTGAAGCAGCACAACAGACACTTCGCCAGGGTAGAGCCACATAGGTAGAGATTACCACGATCGATCCTTTACCGCGAGCAATGGGGAACGTTGGACGGGGAAAAGATGCCACAACGCCAATTTTCAGGGGATATCGATATGTTTGAATCACGGGATCAACAAAGGAAAGAGGTAAGGCAACGAATCCCCGAGATATAACGACAATAAGTATCAACCTTTCTTTGAACTTGGAATTCCTGGAGACTGGGGCCGAAACAGAGCTGATCATGCCAACATATCTACAAAAATCGGTTGTTTATCCACAACTTCACTGTCTACGACTTGGTCAATATGGTTGAGTCAACAACCTGGACTCCGTAAAGGCAGGCCGGCCATCAAGATCCCCAGGCACCAAGCACTCACTGCAGGAACGCACCGTAAGAGGGTTTATGCATTAGTTCAACCACCTTAATCTTCAACCAACTCCAGTGTCCTCACCAAAATGCCTTTGTGGTCAAATAGTAAGGGTATTGGGGCTACTCCCGCCCACTGTCCCCCGGTGCTCACCGAGAGCCTCCTGTTCTATCCGATGTTTAAAAACCCTTGGGTTTTCGTAGCCGGCTACCTCTCCCACTCATGCGGGAGTTGGCCGGTGAGCTTTTTTCTTTTTGTCAACTGTGTTCAGTTGTCTCACTTTTTTTTGGGCGCCATTGCTACAGCGAAGGACAAAAGAGTGGGGGGATATTGGCTACTCTCCTGTTATCCCCAAGATTATCTTCGGGATACCGAAGCCCAATCAATCACCTGTCAAAAACAGAGCCGCGACACAATCGGAACACCATCTGCAACAAAGACCACAATATCGCCAGCGTCAAAATACAGCAAAAAGACACCGAAAAACATACAACACCGGGGATTCCCCAGTGGTCACCCACCTGAGTACTGGTCCGGCGGTCAATTGCTTAACTAGGGGAGAGCGGACGGGATCCCGTGTTTTCAACTGCCTATGGTCGTATGTGATTGCTATGTGCAAATAATACACTTATAATGTGGTGATGATCCTCCCTCTAGAAGAGGATAGGCTGCATATATAAACCAGTGATGACACTTGACTTTGCGAGAGATATGAAGCGACTAGAGAAACCGGTCCAGCCATTATATCAATAAACTATGGTGTTATCTGGACGACTAGTCCACCCTGTTCTAACTCTCCGTGTCCACCAGTATCCGTTGAGCCTGCTTCAGGCGCATGCTCCATTTTAAGAAGCTGTCCTACTCAGCAAGATGCTCCTCAAACCTCCACCCAAGCGCATTCCGAAGTCGACAGTAGCAGTACACATCACTACAACCAAGCATGTCGGTTTGGTCCTCCTAGAATCTTCAAGTCAACACCCCATGAAAACTTACTATTCCGTCATAAAAGTCAACGACTGTTCCCTGCTGTTTCAGATTGCCTGTCCGTCTGATATACCGCTCCGAGTTCATTTTCCAGTTCAAAGTGAAATGAGCGACATAATCTAGCTGGGAAAGCGGCTCTGTCGCTGCCGCCGCCGCCACAGCCGTGTCGGTGGTGACGGCGATATGACATTGGCCTTCATGGACGGGATCTAGGGTGTAGGCAGGGGGCCTGGAAGTCGTAGTCTAATGTGATAACTGGTATAGAAAGAAGTCTGAGCAGGCTGGCAACCCGAACACTCTCGCCAGAGCATCGAGTGAAGATCATTACCGTCTTCCCTGAGCTTCGAGCTTCATCGCAGAGGTGGACGAGGTGGAGGTCTTTGAGATCATGATGCATAAAATGAAGGAATAGGTTGGTCCGTTAATTTCCTGAGGTGGTTATAATAATTAGCTGTAGAATGGTATCATGTTCTCAACTTCTTGATTATTCACCTGAGTGCCTGTAAATGCGCCGTTGACTGCCACTGGTTTCTGACAAAGCCGCAGAGCCATGCGGAATGCTTTGGGTTTGACATTTTTCGTGCTGTGCCTTGATTGCCCCTACTATGCTAATGTTGGGTAGCTCTAGGTGAAGGGAATTTTTTTAATTAGGTAGCTGAGAAAGCTCGTCTGACGGGGAAGGCCCTTTCTGACTTTCACTCTATACCGAGCTGGTAAGGTTTGAATATCTTGACGCCTCGATTCGTGCATCAAATATTGATTGATAGCTATTAAGCTCCCTGTACTTTAAGCAGTCTAGCAACTATATGAATCCCGACTTAGCCCATCCCTCTATAATCTCAAATATTATCATCCAACATCTTTCTCCTTTAAATAGACAAGCCCTCACTATCCAACTATCATCATGGTAGCGATAAGCTTGCCTTGAATTTACCAATCGTCACACTCTTCTCCCTCAGCCCACTCTTTTTCCCTCCCACTGTCCCCGGATGCGTCTCTCTCTCCAACGTCCAAACCTCCTGTACTCCCAAACTCTCAAGATAACCCAATCCCTTCAAATAATTGGTCGCTACCTGCCCGATCCCATGGCTATCATCAGAAAATGTAAACCTGCCCCCCATCTTCACCCACTCCTCAGCTATCTCCCTCTTAGGATACCCCTCCACCATCCCCTTCCTCAACCCAGAGGTGTTCACCTCCAACCACCCACCAAACTCCTTGACCTTTTCCAAATTCCTCACTATCTTCCCCCAGATCTTCGGGTTCGACTTCAACTTCCTCGCCGGGTCCTCGCTCATCAACCTGATCAAGTCAAAGTGCCCCACGACCTTCGGCTGAAGCGCACTTAACATGTCGTACTGCTCGTCAAAGTACTTCTCATACAGCCCATCCTCGGCACCCCCACAAGCCTTGACAGCAGCCTGATAAAGCGCCTTGTCATAGTCGATAGGAATCCCAGCTGTGTGGTGAAGGCTCCCGATAAAGTAATCCACCCTGGGGTCTTTGGCCAGCTCGCCTATTAGCGACCCGTACTCTTCGCCTCTGATCCACTCCCCTTCGAAGCCTATCAAGATGTGGATCTTATCTGCATATTTCTCTTGGAGAGAAGCAGCGGTGGAGAGGTACTCCTCGTGCCGGGGGAAGAGGGAGTCGAGCGTGGCTTGCGGGGTGGGGAGGAGCTCCTCCGGGTAGAGGTCCAAGACGGAGGTGCGGGGCATATGCTCCGTCAGGCCGAGGGTTTTGTACCCGAGGGAGATGGCGTGGAGGATGATGGATTCTAGCGAGTCGACGGCGTGGCCGGGGCAGAACTGCCCCGAGTGGGAGTGCATTGTGAAGGCCATTTTTTGTGGTCGATACCGAGGTGATGATGATGATGATGTTGGATGGTGAGGAGTGATTTTTGAAAGGCGAAAATATCCCTTGTCTGGTGGTCTATGAAAGTGTGAAAAAGATGTTTAAAAGCTTGTTGTTTGAACAGAAAGTATTCAGTTTCAATATTTACCTCGCTCAGCTCAATTGGACTTGTCGATGGCACAAAAAAAAAGGTTCAACGGCAATGATGAGTCAATAAAAGGGAAAAATACCCCGCCCAACCTACCTTCACACTGCGATAAAGCAACAAACAAGCAAGGCCAAGCAGGCCATTCACGCCGTTGCAACACACCACGAGGCCATCTACACCATCACTAAGCCTGGTTCTCCTTTCCAATGGCAAGCTTGTTGGTTGTCACGTTTCCACTTATCACCAGTCTTTTTTTGATCACAGCCCCTCTGTTGGTCGAAATTATGACTGATGTGACCCCGCAGTTCATTCAGCTTATCGCCAAAACATTTTCTAATATTAAGCATGCTTGACCCCTTTTTATACTCTCGAGGCTTTGGGCAAAGCAGAGTAAGTTGATGAATAACAAGCTTTTCTTCATGACATTGTGTTCAGGATAGCAAACAATGAGAACAAGAGTTTATTTGGTGCAAAAGAAAGAGGGTAACTTGCATGTGGAGCCAATCCCAGAAGGAAAAGAAGGATAATGGGCAATCGTTAAAAAATGCCCAAAAAGATATCGACCGACATGGGACTCGAACCCACAACCTCAGTCTTGAGACCCCTTGTTTAGGAGGACCACGCGCTACCATTGCGCCAATCGGCCAATTCACTTGTTGAAAGACGAAGAGAGGACAATATGATTATGTTTGTATGCAGAGGATTTGTTGTATTGTGCTTAGGAGGTGACAAGCTATGCAAGCTAAATAGTCTGATAGATGATGGACAAACACTGCTAATGAGAAGGTCAACCAAATTCATATTAAATCTGAAGATTAAACCTTTCATTATATCTTCCCGGTTTAAGCGGATGGCCAAGTGACCTTAGTAGTTGATAGGCCTGCAAAAACAGACCATAGATATCCAAAATTGATCAAAATACGGTATGTAATCAGTAGTTCTGAGGTATGTTGTCAACTCTGAAAGGTCTTTTGCGTAATGAATAAGCTTGGCGAGTTGCAAAAAAAATCAAGAAAGGGGCTATTCTTGTTGACTGTGCTTGTGCCCTTGTAAACGCCGTGAAAAGTGATGAATGAGACAGTGACGATAGATGCTACCAATAGCCGTTTCTCCTTTCTCTGTCTAATAAGAGCAAAGTCGTCAGAAAGTACTTAATCAGAGGGAGGCATTCCGCCAGTGTTCAGTTCAGGAGCCATGAACACCCCACAACTTTTCAGTCAGCAACGGCAACATTCAGGAAAATGGCTCCAGTGGACCAAGGCTTTATAAAAGCCATGCAGATTCGAACACGTCACGCCCGATGAAAAGAGGTTAGCAAAAATCCAGTGATTGCATCTTACCGAAGTTTGATATCATCCACCAGGTAATGCGGGCCATCGACGGAAAATCCTGGTTTAAAAGGGGAGGTTTCCACCAGTCTTTGTCAATAACACATAACTCGATAGAAGGCCTGCTGCATGGGGGCTCTCCCGACCCGATCCGCCTTCTGGCCGACTTGGCTCTGTCCGATATACTCCCGAGCTATATCCATGAGTTGGGACTGAAACAATGGTTGCTCAACGCTATCAAAAAGTCGCCTGGCCCACGCCCGGGGCCAAGCTTCGTGGAATAATCAAGGCATTGTTTTCAGACGACCCTTTCGCCCCTTAATTCTGGTTACCTTACCTCAAAAATGGGGACAGAATCCATGGGAATAAAGTGAACACTGAAAGCTATGCGGGCGAAATAGACAGCGAACGCGACGATGACGAGAACGAGGAGAGACTCAATAACAATGAGGAATCTGCGAAAGTGGAAGTCTACTCAGCTCTCCGTTCAGGACAGACACGAAGTCAAAACGAAGCTGGAAGAAGACTTGAGACATGGAAGAGGGCTGCAAACGGTGCAGAAGGGGATCACCCTCCATTGAGCTGCGGTTCATATGCCAGCCAGTTTGCCAGCGTATATACTCAAAAAGAAAGAAACGGGCATGGCCTACGGCCAATAAGACTCCCTTCACCCACCCAATTCAGCTGTGAGCCGAACTCCGACACATATATCAGAGTTAATGACCAAGGGAGAGCCTGACAGTCCTCAGCACTCAGCCATCAGGACCCGCAACATGAAAGAATCTGGCCCTCAAGAGACAAAAGCTCTCCGATAGCCCCGACAGTATGGTCCCGTAGCTCAACCAAAACCAAATGGCGAAGAGCGCCTCCTTCAAGCAGCGGAAAGGCTGGAAAACATCTACCAAAGCCTGCTTGCGGGTATAGAAGCGAGTGACAGCCACCTAACAGTTGACGGCATTGCTGATGATGTCACCACAACACCCCCAGATGCCGATCCAGCGAGCGAAATGCCAATTTTTTCACTCATTTCCGACCCAGTATTCACCCTCGATTCTGTCCCCGATCTTGGTGCTCTTCCACATACCAACTCGTCTACCAACCTGGGTGACACTGTTACCTTGCCCAGCAGCCCAAGCAGGTCCAACGGAATTCTGAACTTCAAACGAGACTGTTGCTTCTTCATCTCCGGTGGTCAAGAATCCGACTTTGAGGTTGATGAGACCGGGAACGGAAAGATAAGTCTTGTTGTAGAGTGGCGGGACATTGACCCGTACGTCAGGGCCAGGCACAAACAATCGCCAACTGTCAATAATAGTGACAGAAAGGAAGTAGCTGGGAAGCAGAGACTGGTCGGGAAAGAGGCTTGGCCTGTAGTCCAGTGGGATAGGCCAAATGACAATGCTTGCCAACCTGTGAGTCTGGCGGAAAAGGATGAGCAAGGGGAAAAGACGAGATCAAACGACAAAGAGCGGGAGCAAGGACCACACGATGAGGTGGACGGATGATAGGACCTCAAGGTTCAATGAAGAGGAAATGCAAGAGGCCTGAGAGAACTGATCTGAAAAAATGAGCAGCACACAGAACAGAGAGCACGCGCGTTTTGGTTTTGGTTTTATACATTACCTCCTTCGATATTGGTCTTTTTGTACAACCCCTCAACCATGTGTCCATAAGCAGTGCCTCAGACATGAGAGTGTATCCCAACCTCACTCTCCCACCACCTAACCCTTATTTCCTCCCTTCAAAAGCTTCCGGCCTAAATCCCAGACAAACCGCTGTCGCGTAGTCCCCATCATGACTTATACTCAACAGCGCCACCTGGCCCCTGACCCCCCTCTTCTCATCCCCCAATATCATTGCCACCGGCGGGCCCGTAGCCCTCCCCAACTCCGACCTTACCCCAACCATCCCACCTATCGGCCCCGTGATATAATCCCCCTTATCCCTCGGTTCCATTTCCTCTTCACTGTCTCCTTTTCCCTCCCCCTCCACATCCTCCTTCTCCCTCCCTAACTTCTCCTCCCCCTCAACAACAATCTCCACCCCCCGAAACGCAACTTTTCCTGCCGACGTCCCCGCCCGAAAAGAATGAGCCTTAATCACCGCCTCCTTCGCCGCCCATCTCCCAGCCAACCACTCCGCCAGTTTCCAAACCTCCCCCTTCCTCTCACTCCTCTGCTTCATAAGCATATTAGTGTACTTTGTCGGGCCGATCCCGTCCTGAAATGACATGACCTTCATCGCGTTAAGATACACCGGCATATCCTCCAGTCGTTGCTGCTCGTTCTTGGTCAGCAGTTTCCTGGTGAACCTGTCAACGTTGTTGAGCCCGGCGAAGGGTCGGCCGAGGGTGGGGATGATGGGCGTGCCCTGGTTCGTGGAGATCAGGGAGTAGACGCGGGGGATCATGCAGACGTCTGTCCCTAGTGTGAGCCCCAAGGGGAAGGGGATCGGTCCCTTCATCTTGAGGTTTCTTGAAACACCTTATGAGAGAAAATTGGCATAAGGATTTGAGATGGTATTAAAGTTCCGAGTTCTGAGCTTGAGCACAGACCCCTTGATGCTTTCTTATCACGACAAGCTTTATCTTATCGATAAAATAACTTACGTCATACCTAGCTCAGCCGAAACACCACTGCAAGGCATCACGAGATTCACGACATCAAAAGCAGACATGAATAAGAAACCGGATATTAAATGCTATGAGCGTAGGAATAAATACCCAGTCAGCCAACAGCAAAGCATTTTGTGCCTACTCCCCACCCCCATGAACCATTATCACTAAAGCGCCCTTCATTCTTCATTGACAGCTCAGTCTCCATCTTCCCACTCAATACCTATTCCTTACACTCCTCAGAAAACTCTAGTTATCAGCCAGCAATGGCGCTCTCTCGGCATCTCCAACAGGCTCTCTCCTATTTCCGAAGAAGTCATCCCGCCCAGTCCAAGCCGGCACAGCAACCAACACTGTTGCCACAAACAGCACCGACATGATGGTAAACGCAAAGATCCACTGGAAGGCAATGATCTGCCTGAAGAACTGCGCAACACCCAGCGAGGCCGACAAGACGCTGAGAGCAAAGCCCATGGTGTAGTCCTGTATTCGTTAGTATTCTGTCTTCTTTTCATTGTGCTTGACGCGGGGAACATACCTTGTACAAAACGATAAAGAACAACCCATACCCCAACAAACTCCAGATAAACACATTCGCAAAGATCCTGGCCACCAGACTGTGCTGATGGGGAACCATGATCGCTCCATTCCAGTAGATCGCCACAAATGTCCATGCCAATGGCCAGCTCACCGCTCCGGCGTGGATGAACTTTGTGTAGGCCGCATGGCGGAAATACAAGCTTGACAGGTTGAAGAAGTTGATGATCAGGATAATCTCAGACCAGACAAAGTGGGACCTGACAAAGAGCATCACCCAGGCAAAGTGAAGCAGGTTATTGAGGATGAAGTGACTGCTGACGGAAGCGGCGGCGTTGACGGTAGTAGCATCGGAGGAGAAGAGGTGAGAAGTGTAGATCAACTGGAGGATGAACATCACGACAAAGTAGATGGAGGTGATGACTGCGTTTTGGGTGAAGCCAGAGTAATGATGATAGTTCTGGTGCCAGATGCTACCACCGAGATATTTTCCGTCGGTAGGGGCATGTGTGTCGTAGTAGACAGTGGTGACGACGGACAAGAGCCAGGTAAGGAGGGAGAGAACCTTGTAGGTCGTGATGGAGGTTGTCGTGTGGGAGTCGCGCTTGGCGAAGGGGTTGACTGTGGTCAGAAGAGTTAGTTAATTGACCCTGTGGCCAGAATATGATAGGGATACGAAGCATACTTTGGTGGAAGCGATCCATTATGCTGGTTTGCAATGAACTGCTGAGGCTTCAAGAAGTTGCTGACTTGGAAGGGTTGTCGGGATGTCAAGAAGCAATCGTGGGAAGGACGATGTTTTGTACAAAAAGGAAGAATTCCCCCAACAGCAGTGGAGAAGACGAGGTGGAATGCTCGGGAAGATGCACTGTCAGTGGCTGCTTTTTTTTCCCTCCTGCTTTCAGGATTCGACTGTTGCAGATGTTGCGGGGGAGCAAGCACGATGGGATGCACGAGACAGGGAACTGAAGATTTCGCTGTTGAACAAAACCAGCCGATTGGCCTCTGTTGGGCTCAAAGTTGCCGCCCGTCTGTTTGAGGCAGCGCTCTTACGACGCCGATGGATTGGACGAACAAGGTGCGTTACGTTGGCTACATGGGATGCGTTACCTGTTACCTGCCTCTGAAGAGCCGGTCAACGGTCACCTTGACCACTGCGTCAATGGGGGTTTGTCTAAACATTATGTAATCCTTGGTGACCGAGTCGAGGTCAGACTCTCGCGCTTCCTTCTTCTGTTTATGCCAAAATAGTCACGAACATGGGAAGATAAAACAGTCTACAATGATTCCCCGGTGAGCTTGAGATATGAGCAGTGGCAGAGTTGCTCACTGTCAAAGATGGAAGCCCAGCATGAAGTTGTGAATTTGAAGATGCAGGACAGGAAGGAGGATGTGGGGCACAACCGCTGGTGGTGATGTGATTGGCTCACTTTCTATCAATTACATCATACCCCTCCACAGCTCGTTTTGATCGTTCGACTTTCGACTGTTGTGAACCTCAACGGCCAAACCGACCATCCCGTGTTGGCTTCGAGAAAGAATACATGAAGAAATATTGTGGATCTCTTCAACCATTCTTGCATCGATAATTCTTCCCTCAAATCAACCAGTTGAGGGCTTCATTGACAGTTGTAGCAGGCAAAGCTATGAGCTTCATTATCGGCTAGATTCCATCTCGGTTCTCCCAAAGTGCGGGGCAATTTCAGACTGACCACCACGACCACCACTGCAGGTGACATCGCCGATCTCCAAACATCATTCGGGATCACGAGGTCTTCTTTCATTTGGAGACAACGGGAGACCCAGCTCAGCTAGGTCAGACATGGTGAGTTTGGAAATCCAAGCAGTCGTGTACGCACTGCCACAGACAGACCAAGCCATGTCCAAACCATCAAAATTCCATTTTCCGAGTCAAGTAATTGTCATTCAATGGAGATGATTGTACATTTCCATTTCATGCCATTTTGCACATGGCATCAACCTCAACCAGAAAGGCAGAAAGGCAGATTCTGGATTTCTGGATGGTAGTTGGACCCTTTGGGCACTGAAATAAGCAGCCACGTCAAGTGTCTGGAGGCTGGTGTATTGCATGTGGCTTGCATGATGTTGCCCGGCTTTGGTTGCCCCACCTTGCGACACATCTGGTTGGTGAGGGGCTGCACCTTTCCAGCTGCCATCACCGCCATTGCAACGCTATTGTGAACACGAAGTTCTAGGTCCAAGTGGATTCTATATCTCTTTATTGTACATTCTTTTTCATATTAGAGTTGTTTTCCTGAAATTACACGATACTCCAACCCATACACACATACAGCCCTTACGCTGCCACACCACACCTGCTGTTTCCGGAACTTGACGTTTTGCCAGGCGTACTCCCTCTGCCGTCAGTTAGCCACTGGAGTTTGTTACGATTGAGAAAAGACTCACCTGGAATAGCATGAGTATCTTCGAGGGCTCAAAGACTGCGCCTTGCCTTGTCCATTTGAGTTCATGTTCTTGTTACTGTCAGCCCTGCTTTTGCAGTTGGTAGTCAACTGATGTGTTTTCTTCGAGACGAGCTTTGCTTTTCCTTTGCCAAGTCTGGCTCTTTCCAACTTGATCTCTGGTACAGGTCCTGTGGGTGCTCTGTCGGGTGTCATCAGCGTTGGATTTTTCGGCGGTTCGTTGATGTACACATTCGGCTGGTCTTCTGGAGGTTTGGTATGTGGCCTATGATTGAGTAATAATGCTTTGTGCTCAACCTCTTTCGTCTGAAGGGTGCTCTGTAACAGGCGACAATCTTTGGCCCAAGCCCCGATCTCTAGGAGATTAACGTCCAAGTCTGAGGAAAGCATCATCTAAAGAAATAGCAGAAGAAGAGGAGAACAACTGTATATTGTCTTTTCTCGTCTTGCCCCCAGGCTGCCTGGGCAAACCCCATACTTGAATTACTTAACCTTCTCGCTCAACACTCTCATACAGTCATTACAAGATCATCCCTTATTAGTCACCACTTCGTTTAAGAACACAAAAATTTAGGTCCACGGATGGCGAAACAGTGGCAGTCACCTTTTGGAATTTCCATTTCATACCCGAAACATTTATTTCTTGGAGTTAAGCAAAGCGGCTCAGCGCACACCTCAGTATGCATATGCATTAGTGAATCGCCGCGTCCCCCATAACACGGCTCCTATTGGCCGCATCCTTTGCTCACCGTTTTGGAGGCCAAGCATGCGTCTTTCAGAACGGCTTATTGGGTTGACTTGGACGCCTTGTAAGGCGTGAGGCACAATTGTAATTTTCCCCTCGTTGTGCGCGAACCGTCTTGAGCTTCAATTTCCATTTGCCTTAAAAG
This sequence comes from Triangularia setosa, assembly GCA_033296915.1. Lineage (NCBI taxonomy): Eukaryota > Fungi > Ascomycota > Sordariomycetes > Sordariales > Podosporaceae > Triangularia > Triangularia setosa. The sequence goes on along the minus strand of MU866285.1, from coordinate 26,741 downwards.
ATGGGCCTCGGATTTCTTCGGTCAGGCGCTATGGCATTCGGTATATTAATAACTGGTTGGGGAGTGCTTGAAATATCATCTCTCTTCCCATGACTGTCAAACTGCGACAATCTGTGTTTCGATCCAAGCAACAAGACCGAGTTTCAACACGATCACACGCCAGAATGCCTAGGGCAGACCCTTTCATGCCAGAACAAAAACAAGCAAAACGCATCCCGGAAAGCCACTGGGAGCGTTATAAAGACATAATTATTGCCAAATACAAAGAGTTGACGCTCGATGAAGTCAGGGAATATATGGAAAGGGAACATAATTTCAAGGCATCGTAAGTAATGTTACTTCCTATCCGTATATGGACCTCTCTAACCAGTTGAATCAGGAGGCGTCAATACGTTCATCGCTTGGGTTCAACAAAGTGGAACATCGCCAAGTACAAGGGAAACCAGCCTCCAGGTCCGAATACGCCACAACCAGGAAGCACTTCTCCACAGCCAAGCCCAGTTTCACCAGGCCTGTCTTCTGTTCGTAATCTTTCTCCATCCGGCAAACACCCAGTATTCGACTTCTCGCGTCATTCTTATGAGAAACTGGCTGCATACCACAACCTCTCTGAGTGCCTCCTATACCTAGGTGATCTAGGCTACGCGTTTGCCATCAAAGCCGAGCTGTATAGGGTTGTCACGACAATCCTTGGTGACTTCGCCTATCAAAAGAAACAGCAGCTTTTGCGACGTTACGTCATTGACTGCATTCGCATCATACAAACCGAGGCCACGGCGAAAGCTGCTCGTCAAATGCTGGAGAAGAATAGCCTGTTGTATGAGGACTGGGCAAAAACCGATGACAACACTTGGGAAAGTGTTCTGTTCCGTATCCTCGTCTCAAGGACCTACGATTTGGAGAACTCGGAAAGCTCGATTATACAGATTGTTGAGATCATCAACAAAACCACCGTCGAAGAGGACGAGACAGGGCAGGAGAAGCTGCAGACTCTAGGTCCTAGAGGCTACCGCTTCGACCTTCTCATGTACAAAATCTTCAGCTACGCGCTAGAGAGGTACAATGAGCCAACAGCCATGGACGAAATACCCATTGACGTCAGAGAGCTCCTGAAGCAGTTCAAGAACACTCAGCCCGCCGTCAAAGACCGCAAAGTGGATCCCCGCCTTGAGTGGGAGCTCGTACTGAAGATTCTAGACTTCTGTGTTTCTGAGCTCTCAAACTCCTCGTTTGTTCCCTTGAGATTGGATAACAAATCTACCAGGGCCAACAGGATCTTCTGCACTCTTTGGTATGCTCTGCAAAAACGCGCTTCGACCCTGGAAAACATTGTAAACGACAAGGCCTACACACAATTTGCAACTTCTTCCACCGAGATTCTGAGCATCGTAGTGGGCTTGATTGTTGACGAAGCGCCATCCCTCACATTGCCCCTGAAGGAGTGGGCTGTGGCAGGCGCCCACGCAGTCAAACGGCTTGAAAAAGAGAGAGACCTTGATCAGGAAGACACAGGCCTAATCAACCGGTTCCTCGACAAAGCAAACTCAATCAACGTGGAGATCATGCTCGAAGACCACGAGAGGAAGCTGTCTGACGTGGCTGCCATTGAGCAACTCAACATTCTCCGCAAGGAAGCTGCGCAGGAAATTGGCATCACAGACCTTCCCGACCTGGAACTAGGAGCGGCCCTGACCGAACCCTTGACTGCCAACTGGGACCTCAGCTGGAATACCCCCCAGCAGAGGCCCCCTTGGTCTCAGGGGCTACACGTGAACACGGCGCAGAGGAGAGCCAGGTCGCGCTCGTCTTCACAGTCGCACTCCCCTTCCGCCACCAGCAGTAGCCAAAGCCAATCACCTGCTACAAACGGAAACACAAACGGCCAGGCGAGCTATGCTTCCGCTTCTGGGGACAATGAGGACAGGATTCATCTCGACTAAATTTTCATATATACCTAGGTAGCAGCCGTGAGGTTTGCAACTCCTTTGCATATATCATCACTATATAGAGCTTTCAATTGTTCTGGGAGGTAGTATCATTCTATCATTTTTTTCTACATCTTTTATACTACATCTTTTTTTCCGATCAGACGACTATTTTCTGCTTTCTTTCCCTTCTACTATATTCCTTAGTTCCGTCCCCCCCCCCCAGTTTCCTTATTATACACTATATTAGACCGATCCTTGTTTTTCCCCCCGTTTTTATTTGTTCTGGTGTCCCATTTCTTCTTCTTCTCATGAATGGTGTGTGGAAAAGTCTGAGAGCTTCCGAACGTCTTGTTATAGCTATTAGATACACGAGAGGGTGAGAGATCAGATACATAGCAATGAAACGTACCCTATAACAGGAAACTATTTCAATGTTTGTTTGTAATGTTCTTCTGATCATACTTGTGGGCCTGGAGGGGCCATGAAAGTAAACCAAAGGCCCACAAGTACCGCGAAGCCGCAGCACATGCGACTTTTCTGTAGAGTTATCAGTGGACTTCCTGAGTTCGAGTTCGATGTGATTACGATAATGGGCTTGCGCGGAACGGAAAGGCTTGGTTCTGGGTCACGTTTGCCAGATACGAAGTTTCTCGATTAAGCAATTATGTACGGTGGCTACCAACTATTTTGTGTGTGTGGTATGTACCTGTACATGTGTGCGATGTCTACTACAAGAAATGCCACAAGAAATGCCACAAAGCATGAAGCAAAAGTATTGCATGTGAAGGATTCATCTCCTCACCATGAACTCCAGTATTTCCTCGAAGGCTAGTGAGGATGGCCATTACCGCCATGAAAGCCTCCCGCAACACCAGGACCCTCCATGATGCCAGGGACAAGGCCTGGCGGACCATTCGTGAAGGGGCTGGGTGGCGGCATTACATCACCGTCGTTGGGGTTCTGCCCACTCATGGTGCTGTCCTGTTTGATGATATCCGCTGCCTATATCATTTATTAGCCTTATGGGAGATCCAAAAGATGGTAAAACGAGGGCGACAAACCTTCTCAGCTACAGCATACACGGCAGCCTGGATATGAGCAGCTGGCAACAAGGGTATGATACCAGCATCGACAACCCTCAAGTTCGATGTCCCGTACACCATTAGTCGCGGACTGACTACCCCACCCAATTCCAAGGGTAGCATCGACGTTGACCCGGCAGGATGGAACTCTGTCTGGATCTTGGAATGGATTGCCTCTAACAAGGCTGTGTCATTCTGACTGGTAAGCTCGTCCCAGGGGTAGGAGGGCAGAGGCATCAGCTGCTGCATAGCCTTGGTTTTGACTAATTGACTGTTCAGCCTGAGACCGCGTACGAGGACATCGCAGTCAAAGGGGTGCGAGCAATAGCGCGGATCGAGGCGGATGTTGTGAGCTACGGAGCCATTTGCGAGGAGGTCGGCTGATAATGCTCGAACGAAACCTCTACTCAAAGGATGCTGAACTGCTGCTGTTAAAGTTCCTATGCTGTCCGCCATGATCTCAAGCGCCCCAACAGTTGACCGGGAGAGGAGAGAGGTAAGAAGACGCTGTTGGTGGGCGTAGCCCTTCAGGATCGTTGGGTGTTGTCCTGGAAGAAGGTGAGACTCAGGTTGAGAATTAGATATGTTGGATAAGACGGACTTCCAGCTGGTGTCGAGATGTCGGAGAGAGGGAAAGACCAGAGTTGAAATTAGGGGGTGTGTCAAGGGACCTGTTCGGTTGGCAAAGTATTGCTCCTCAACCTCCTCAAGAGTACTTCCAGTGAGGTTGTTTGCCGTGAACAGTCCAGGCTGGGTGTCTACCATGCATCAGTATATTTTTCTGGGAAAGAAAATGACTGAAACTGCTCACAATTATAAAAGGCACCGACCATTGCATGATCTTGTAGGTTCTGGCCAACCCCTGGCAGGTCGACCTGAAGAGGTACACCCAGCTCCTTTAGAATAGGGGCTGGGCCTATACCAGACACTTGAAGCAATATTGGTGATATAATGGCCCCCGCCGCCAAGATCACCTCTTTGCTGCAAGCTATCCTCTTGCGTGGCGAATCGGCCGATGTTGTGAACTGCTTTGTCAGTTCGAGATACTCATTCAAAGACCCTAACTTCACTCACCTCAACCCCATATGTTCGCTTGAGGCCTTGAACAGGCACTTGGAAGCTCTCATCAACAACCTCGGTTCCAAAAAGAACGCGAGTGACAGTCTGTTGGGTCGCCAAATGCAGATTTGGCCGGCTCAAGACGCTATCTAGGTACGCCCTCCGACTGTCCGCTCGTGATTGATTACGATCGTCGATGGTTGCTGGAGCGACCGAAGCGCCTGCTGAAACGCCGGCGTTGATGTCGGGAAGGAGCGGGATACCAAGCTCAGAGATACCCTCAAGGAAGTTGCCTTTGAGTGGTTAGAGCCAAAGTTTGGTGCAAAAAGAAAAAGGCATAACATACGGGAGGAACTGTAAAAGAATCTTGGATAGCCTACTTGCAAGGGTCCTTTTTTGCCATGAACTTTCATATGTGGCCGAATATGGAGATTGTGACTGTCTTCTGAAGGTACACAGGCATTGAAGTTCTCGCTCTATATTATCTGTGGTCAGATACCCAACTCGAAACTTTGGGGTTCGTTGCTGACCTTCTTGAAATAACGAAGCATCCCGTGCCAGCTCCAACCAGGATTTCCAAGCGTACGCCAGGCATCATAATCGTACTTGGCTCCGCGGGTCATGACGAGGCCATTGAGGATGCTGCCTCCTCCGACAACATGGCCTTGGCCGTAGTCCCGGGTACGGTTGTCCAAAGATTCCTGTGGTGCGGTGGTGATGTTCCAGTTTTGCGAGGGAATGAAACCATGACCGACAAGTCCTGGAACTGTGATCAGGTCGGGTGCGGAGTCTCTTTACTTGCATTAGTATTTTTCCGAAGTTACTAGTGAGTGTCTACTTACAAGTCGCCGGCCTCGAGCACAAGGACAGTCACTAATCATGTCAGTTAATGATGGTGGATGTGAATCAGATAAAAGCCTACCATTTCGGTTCTCCGTGAGACGATTGGCCACCACGAGACCAGAAACGCCACCGCCGACAACGATGTAGTCGTAGGAAGGAAGCGCAAGATCGATGAACTTGTTGGCTGGCAAGAGGAGGCCGTCAACAACAGCCTGTAGACATGCTGAAAGCAAAACAGCGACTAAAAATGCAGTCAAGTCCATCTTTTGAATGGCTGGACCAATGAATGAAGTGCAAAATTATCGTTAAATAATGTTGTTTGACAGGATACCGGTTGTTTGCTGGTGATTAATCCCGACAAACGCTGGGTAAGATCATGACTTGGGTGAGGTCGTGAATGGTGCAGTCGACACGAAGGCGACCAGATTGTTGATCAGTGGGAATAAGATAGCAGTGTTTGGCGAGTGAGCATATCTGGGAGCGATCGAGTGCGGGTATCAAAGCATACTCGTGTTGAACTCATGAATACAATCCCATGTGGTGTCGATACGGATACTCACTGGCTTCCAGCTTCCCCACATCACATAATCCTTTCACTACCTCTCGTCTCTTCCATTAACCATACGGGCGAGAGGCTTTCTGGGCCTTCTGGGCCGGAGCGTCCAAACGTGGTCGCAGAACCATGTCCGGACTGTTCCTGGCTCCTTCCAAACATCGAAGCTCCTTCCCATATCAACTGCGCTTACCCCCCATCCGAACCCTGATGGGCTGAAACTGTGGCCTCATGCTCCACTCATCATCTTTATTCACCCGTTTTGCTTGCATGAGCCTGGTTCAACGGATCGGAGCCTGGAGGCAACGTGTGGATCCTGAGAGCTGTTTGACATGCGGCTCGTTGCGTTGCCGTCATCCCGATATGTCTTTGATCTTCCCCCAACCGCTGAACCGGGCTCGGCATTGGCTGGGACGGCAGGGGTCCTGCAAGTGGTGTCGTTATCAACACTTTCGGTATCTTTGTCAGCAGGAGCATGGCCTTTGTGTGCCCAGCCGAACGAACGGCAGAAGCAAAAGGCTGCCGGCACTTAGACTCATGGCAACTTGAAATGTTCTTGTGTACGCACCATGGGGTCTTCGATTAGTACCGGTGATGCAGCAGCAGAGTCGAACACGGCTGTTGACAGCCCGAGCGCAACGGCAGCACCAAGTCTAAAGATGGAGTTGAAGATACCACCCGCCAAGGTTTGCTGGTGGGATGGCATTGACTACATGACGCACATCTATAGGTTCTTGTCAGCCTTCAGTCCCAACTCAAGACACAATTCCCCACCCACATCGATAACGTTAAACTGAAAGTCAGCACCAATAACGCTCAACATCAGCGCAGGAAACATCAAGGTCCAGTACAGGCTGTCCGGTCTCATCAAGGAATACAACACGTTCGAGGAGATGTAAGCAACGGATCCCAGCCCTAGAAGAAATGTGTTGTTAACTCTGTGTAGGATTGAGCCGGCAATCGCATTGTAAACGAGCCCTGCTACTGCTTGAGGGAGCAAGTAGACGGTAATCATCAAGGGCGATACATTCTGCAATGTTTGCATGAAAAAGGGTAAGCCAGAAGTTGGCTACATTGAAGGACATAGCTCCAGGGAGGCACGTCAGGATTATCTTCTTCCTGTTAGCGGTCATCATACCTCCAGAATGACGGGCCAACCTACAAAGGTGAAGTTTCGATTCTTCCAGATATGTGATGGCATTAACGGATGAGCGCACACCCTTTCCCAGAAGGCAAACAGTGCAAGGAAGATGACTCCAAGAACAAGCATAGCAACAACATGCCCAGTATTCCACCCATCAGATGGTCTAAGTCTGTCCATTGTCAGCAAGCATCTCTTCTTGAGCACCGTTTTAGCTGAAAGACTCGCGCTATCCACGCTCCAAGCACCGTAAGCAGCGTCCCCAGTGCATCAAACTTCCCTATTCCCTCCATAACTCTTGCACCAAACTTCTGCCCCTCGGGGAAAGCTTCAACCCCCTTTGGAACAGTCCAAACCACCGCACACGTGAACACCGCCCACAACACCGCAATCCCAAAGAAGCTCGCCCTCCAGCCCCAAATCATAGCCGCCACCCCGCTCACCATACTTCCAAAGACAAACCCCAAGGGGTTGCCCGCCCCAAATGCTGAAAATGCCAAGTTCTTTCGTCTTGACGGTTTGTCATAGGCCGCCCCCATAATCCCAATCGTAGGGGGCACCACCATAGCAGCACTCACGCCCACTACTCCACAGACAACCACCATCCAGTACGGATTCTGGGTCCATCCGACAAGCAACGAAAGCAAGCTGAAGGAACCCATTCCTGCAAGAAACATCGTCCGGCGGTTAAGCAGATCAGCGAGTTGACCGAGACCGAGCTGGAATGCGCCTGCTGTCAGGGCTGTAGAGGCGGTGATGAATGTTATTTGGGGCTGAGTCATGGAAAGGGATATGCCGATGGAGGCTGTGAGGATGGAGGAGACCCCTAGGAAGAAGGTCGAGGTTGCGGTGGCGGCTATGGTGGTCAAGGTGAAGGTCACCTCTTGGAGGGTGGATTTGAAGCAGGCGGGGCGGGGACTGAAGGGTGTCTTCTTTTTTGTCAGGCTTCCGAGGTCTTCGACATCTGGTTCAGGGGATGTGGTGACGGTATTCTTCCGGGCGGGGCCCGACTCCGGGTTTGGGTTCGGAAGGACCGGGACGGCTCCGGGTTTCTCCACTGGCCGGGATACGGGGACATGTTCCATCGGAGGAACTAGTTCTGGCTGTTTGTCGCCGGCCATTGTGACTTTAAGATGGAGCGCTTTGGGTAAAAACCGTGGATTTGCTGACATCTACGGTGCTGAGAGGCGCCTAGGCGTGTAGTCGCTTACTGACGCTCAAGGAATCAGGCCATTCCATGAGTAGTGCCAAGGAGAAGCAAGCGCCAAGCCAACATAAGCATCAACATCGTCGCCTCATGTAGCTGAGTGTATCAACACCCCGCACTTCTCCAGAAATTGATTTTGAAGTTCGAGAAATTGACGCCTCCGATAATATAGCCGGTGAGATACCAAAAAGACGAATGAGCGTCATCGTTTCACCCGCGGGGGTAAGATCAGCCCTTGTCTTGGCATTGCCCTCGACACAAAGCCCATTCCGAAGTGGACAAAAGAAGAGGGCAGTATTGTTTACGAGATGGAGAGCTTAGACTGCAGGATCGATGCGAATCAGTGTGACAATAATATGTCCATACAAGGACATCTGAATTAACCAACTTTCTTCAACAAGAGTTACCTAAACTCATCCACAATATTAACAACATAATGAAACAAAAGAGTCTCTCTTAACAAAAATACACCTCAACCTAAAAGCTGAGAGTCGATCGAATTATCCATCATCTGTGGTTATAGGGGTATCTGTGCAAATCCATTCATTAACCTTTTTGCCCTCCACTCCCGCTTTCCCTTCTTCTCTTAGTTATGTCAATCTGATAACAAAACTGCCAGGAATAACACCAGATGCCATGCCATACAACTTTACATAAAATGCTTCCCTTGCTCCATGGAACCTTAGTAAAGAATCTTCTCTTCCCACACGGGCGGTCTAGTGCCCTCCTCATCCCACTCCAGCTTGCCCTTCTCATTCAGAGTGCACCCTTCATCCGTGATGGGAATGACCTTGCTGGTGTGAGCAATCTCCTGCTTGGAAACACCCGCCGCGTCGGCAGGAATCCATAGCAGAGGGGTCTGGGAAGTGACACTGGGCGGGTTGTACGCATTCTCAACGATTTCGGGGGTGTACTGCGGCAGCGATACATGGCGAGGCACAAGGTTGCGCAGCGTGGCGTAGTCGGAGTAGATCCACGGCTTCAGGAACCGAGAGAGGAAGTTGCCCTTGCTATGAGCAGCAGCCGCCTTTCGGGCCGCCCGGGAATGAGCGACTTGCGCTTCGGCGCTCTCCACGATACCGTCGCCGTTGAGATCGTGCTCGTCAATGAACTTATCGTTGCCGTTGCTGTGGCTTGGGCCCACTCCGCTGTCAAGAAGACGAGTCGATTCCTCCTCGGCGAGCAGGGACATGGGCATGTTGTAGAGAAGGGGGTCGAGGGCGCTGTTGAGGCTGACGTGAAACAGGATAGTGAAGACGAGAAAAATCGCCATAAGGATGACAGGCCCGGGAGCTGTGCCTGCAATAAACAAACCAAGCATGCAAATTTCGCCAAGATAAAGCCCGACGAAGAGCTGCTTGAGTGCCTTGGGATAGATAAGACCGCGGGTGTCGATCTGGGTATCGGTGACAAAGAAAACGTTGTATCTCCAAGCGAAGTAGAAGAGGAACATTGCGATGGTAGCCCAGCCCAACATGAGAGGAGCGATACACGAGTAAGTGATGGCTACACATACAAGTTAGCGACAAAATTGGAAAGGCGGGGTCAAGGGTATACACACCAATAACCACAATATTGGTGTAAACTGGCAAGGTGCTGCCCCATGAAATAGCGCTCAGGTTAGACCATTTCTGGTAGAGGGCACGCGGCGTGCTGGCCAGGAACTTGTACAGAATTGTGAAGATGAAGAAGCCGACAACCTGGGTGAGCACGCTGGTGGCGATGGTCAAACCTTGGACGATGAAATAGGTGATGTAGAGGTTGGAAGCTTTGGGCAAGCCTTGGGCTAGAATCTCCGGAGTTTTCTCAGGGGCGTCGATGATTTTTTCAATGACGACAGGAGCGGATGATGCCAAGGTGGCGACCAAGAAGACCTGGACAACCTGGAAAGCGAAATATGCGGTCTGGGTGAATAGTTCAACGCCCGAAATCGATGGCTCACCGGCCAACTTGGCACAAACTATAAGCTTCGTCAGTATACTGGGACATTGTAAAGGCGCTTGGAATTAAACTTACCGCGCATAATAACGGGCACCAAAGACATAAGAATAGCAAGTGCCACCGATGGCAACAGACCAGTAACAACGCCTAGGATAACCTGTGGAATATCGTTGAGCCATCGCAGCCATGACTGCTGCGCCAGGTAGTTGATGTTGCTAATAGCACCAACAACACCCACAGGGATGGCCCAGAAGATGATCAAGGCAGCAATGAAGGCAAACACGGCATAGCGCCGAATCACAATCTGCCACCACGGGACGGCCAGAGACTTCCAAATCACCTCCGTCGGGCGAATACCGACAATGCGGTTCGACATGTGGAAGCCTTGGTGATGAGCAAGCATCTGAGCGGCGGCTTCGGCGGCATGCTGCGACGTAAACTCAATGAAGACACCCGGGACGTTCTTGAAGGCGCCACTGCGGTACTTGGCTTGGACGGCCTCCGTCTCCGGAATAAGGCGTTCGAGCTCAGCGCGGCACCAGTTGATCGTGTCTACCTTCTTTCCGATTAAACCAAGGGGTCCGGTCCGGTGCGTCGGCCGAGACTTGGCTGAAATCCATCGGGCCGCGATACTGCCAGACTCGGTATCACCCGTGATCGCTTGCTTGTCGGCCTCGGAGACATTCGCGCCGTTCTTGATGGCCTTCTGGCGGGCCTTGTTTGCCAACTTGATCAACTTGATCTCGGCCTTCTCAAGCTTCATAGCAACCTTGTCACGCTCCTTCACCAGGTCATCCACCTCGTCAGTGCGAGCTGTGATCCAGATATTCTTGGCAGTTTCGCCGAATATTTGGCGCATCTTTGCTTCGCTCAGGTAATTGTCGGGGACGCAGGTGAAAAGGACGGTGCGAGACGAGATGCGCTCCGAGTAGAAGGGGCTGAGCAGGAACGCCTGGCGCAAGTTGATGTAGAAGATGCACTCTCGCATGATCAGGTACATGACGAAGCCGAAGTAAGCCCAGCTAACGAAGACATGGGCATAATACCGATTCTTGTTGTTTTCAGGGTTAACGTTGGAGAAAGACAAGATATCGAGTTCCGTTTGACCGCCGCCACCGGTGGCATTGATTGGGAACAGAACGGGCCAGGTGATGAGACAGCCAACGAAGCAGAGCACAAGTGCCATCTGCAGGTATCGGATGTAGAGGTAGGCATCGAGAGATTGGTGCTGGAGGGCGTAGATGTCGGGGATCCTCCAGAAACTTCCTACCCAGTTGAACCATCCATTGGGAAGGGGAGGTGATCTTTCGCTCTCTCTCAAGCTCCCAAGATAGGTTCGTGGTGCGTAGTAGCGTCTCTTGCTACGTCTCAGTACCAGAAAGACGGCGAGGTAAGCTCCAGAGATGACCGCAACTGGGGCAAGGGTCGCAACCAAGGCTTTGTGCAGTTTGTTAGCATTGCCTTTGCTTTGTCCCAATCAATTAGCAGCAGGTCTCACCCGACAGCGACGAGGACGCCTCTGGTACATCTTCGCCTGTAGTGCTATTGCTCATGATGGCGGTGTTGCAGAATCAGCGTCTGCGCGCTTCGAAGCAGGGTTAGTAGGTGCTCTTCTCGAGCGGTGGGGTATTATTTTTTTTGGGAGGGGGGGGAGGTTCGTGAATCGTTGTTGCGTCGCAAATGTTGTTGTTCCTGGAAAACAGAGGAGCCCTCCCAGGAAAGGGGAAACGGAAAGCCTGAAACGAGCGTGTCAGATCACAGATCACAGATCAGAGATCCTCGGGAAACGACAGAAAATTGGCGGGCTGGGCGTGTGGGAGGCAGGCCTCTGGACGCGCCCAAAACTTGTGCGCCGACGGAGTGGAATGAGTGGACGGGAGAGCAGGGGTTTCTTACAATTTGGGTGGTTTCCCAGGGGAAACCACGACGGTGTCAAATTATCGGTCTGGGCTGAGCTTAGGTTGTGAAGCTACGCCCTTTTGGGATTGGACGAGATTTGGTGTATCAAACACGCTGGAACGGCTGGACCGCTGGAGGCGGCCGCAGGTAACGGGGGAGACAACGGGCTTTTATCAACAACGGCATGGCAGCCACTTCGGCCTTGTCTCCGACAATTGGCAACGCATCGTTGTCTGCCACCACAAAATCTAGCTTTGTGCTCTTTACACAGAATCCAATGACGCAAGTCATTGCCAATCCAGACGTGCATTCTCATTAGGCCCATGCACCCTTTCAGCAGGGTCGGCCAGGGTCACGGCAATCGCTCTGCTTCCACTGCAACGCTGCCCCACCTCCACGGAATCTCTCTTGAGCCTCTCACATCTGCTGCCTTGTGCTTGGCTGCGGTCATCGCTACCATGCCCCTTCGTAAAAGAAAGACTTCATTTCCTGTTCTCGGTAGTTCATCACATACCTTTTGCGCATACCTCTCTGCTTATTATTATTGCTGCTGTTATTATCTTTATAAAAGGCAACTCGGCCTCCCGCTCTTGAACGTCCCGACTCACCATTACCAGCCAAGAAAGATTGTCAGAGCTACGGATACCACACTCAGGCCACTGCAGCCCCTCACCAAGAAGAGCCAAAAAGAGGTCACCAACCACCAGCAATCAGCAGCATGTCTCAAATTTTACCGCGTCTGTCTGTAACGCTAAACCAGCCTGAGCAATCCGTGGCAGCGGGCTCAGTGACGGAGACAGCTCAGCAGTCGGTCTGGACTGGGCTGTCCTGCTGCAGGATGAAATGGCCCGCTTTTCTTCAGCTCGTGGTGTCGAGGAGCCCTGGAGGTGTCACCGCGTCACACTCACAAAGGAACAGGAAGGGCAACTGACGTTTGGTGTCTCTTTGTGCTAATTGTGTCCAACGCCAACAACGCAGGCCGACAAAAAGAAGTACAGAGTAGTGGGAACGCTTTCTTTTGTCTCTTTGAGTCTCTTTCTCCAGTTCTTTCACGCTGCTTGGCTTCTGCCATGCGTGAGCTCATTGCCAAGCGGAACAACCACATCATTGGAACAGGCGACAAGACAAGGTGACGATCGAGGTGGGCTGCGGCAGAGGTCCCCTTGGTCACGCAGATCGGTGATTGCCCAACACTGCACGACCAGGGGGGTCTTCCCAGTTGGAGCAACAGACACCCTTGCTCAGCGTCTGGGCTTCCCTTCTGTGCGACGTCAACACGCGACACTTGACATTTTGCGACCAGACGAGCGCCACCTTCTCAAGCCACCCTTTGACTTTCAGCTTGTGTCGTTCGTCGGTCTTTTCCGTGATCAAGAACACGAGACACAGTCAATCTGCTTTGTGGCTTGTATTTACGAAGAAGCATCTTGCGACACGGCCACGTTCAATCCGATATCTTTGCGCTCCGGCCGAAAAGACTGGCATGCGATGCAATGCGGCGCTTCCCCAGATTTTTGGGCATTTAGCCAAGCTGGGTCCCTGTGGGTTGCACTGGCTTCAGCCTTTAGAGGACCCCTACTCCAGTCAAGAAGACCCAACCAAGATCCAACCAAGACCCGCAAATGACTGTGGCTCAACAACTTGTTGAACCTTCACAAATTCAACGGGTATTAAGTGAGCCCCTGAGGAAAGTGAAACCATTCCAAGCTCAAGACGGGAACGATAACGCCTATGTGAAGTGAACTTGAGCCACCCATTCGACTGAGCAGCGAAGTTTTGGTCATCACAGTCGTGGTGAAGGACAGACAATTGCACCTTGAGTTTTCTGTTTCCGTCGACGGTAGCAGCTGGATGGAGAAAGTTCTTTGTCCTGGTCATGTAGCAAGTGCTCGATACAATGCTCTTGCTTTGTTGCTTCCGGCATTCCCAAACACCATGTCCCAGACAAATGACAATAAGGTCTCTAAACTCGCAGTACATAATGAACAAATCGTGATCCCGCCAGATGGTCTGCACAAGCTCGAGCTAGCTTGACACTCCGGTAGCAGCTGCGAAATACATCAGTACGTCGCTATAAGCAGACATCAAGCACCATGGGATCCGCACCGCCACCAATCTTCGCCCACACGGCAGACCACGAGGACGACCCCTATGGTGAACAAGACGGCTACATCAAGGGTACCGACTTTTCTCTGCCCTACTACTCCGAATTCTCACGAATCTATGAGCAGACGGTTAAACAGGGTCTGCTCCGTCACGTTAACTGTGGTTATCTGTCGACCGAGGGGATTGCCCCAACACTTCTTGCCCTCAAGCAGCACGCCCAATCATTGTGCATGCTCATCCAGCAATTGAACCCCACTACCGGCATCAGCGAGATTGGAGATGGTAGTCCCTCAGGCAGCGACCCCCTTGCCCTCAAAGCCAACCTCCATGATGCCTTTGACTTTCTCTCCGATTTGAACACCCCCTACACCAACGACGATGCGAATCATCACGTGCCCCTGACGGCCCTCTTGAACGAGGTCCGCGCTCGTGATGAGCTCAAGGGTGCTTCGTATCATTGCCCCTTTGCCGATGCCCCCAAGCCAAGACAACCGGGGGAAAACCTAAAGTTGTATGCCACCCACCAAAATCTCATTCTGCATGCCAATGCCTGCTTGGAACGACTGGACCACGAGTTCAGCACCACGGGCGGGTTGCTTAGCATCTTGCCGACGGCCCAGGAGGGCAGGGAGAGCCTCAACCATGCTCGCAATACTCTCCTGGGCCAGTGGCTCGCATACACGCAGCACCTCGTTCGTCGGATGCACGAGCTCGAGCGGTCCTACAGCAACGCTCTCGACGCCCTGGCAGGTGAAGCTGTCATTCCGGCTCAGCATCTCTCCGTCGGTGGGCCCACCGCTGCGAATGAGGGTCACTCAATCGTCTACCCACAAGACAAGTACGTGCTCGTTAACGCTGGCGAGGACATCTTCCATTACGTCCACCAGATCCTCGACAAGCAAGAGACTCTCATCCAAGCTCAGGACACCATCCATAAGAAGAATGGGGTGATAGGTGAGACCAGCATAGTGTCGGAGGAAGCGTCGGTGTTGTACACCAAAGGCGTTGTTTATGTCGACATCCCCTCGCGGTTCTACCGCTTGGCTGGGCAAGGCAAAAACACCATCTTTGTGGTACCCGCTCATAACGTCCACCCCGCCACGGCGCACACCAGACTGCTCGAGTTTCAGCCCACGGTGGTGACGTCCGTCTGGCCGGCAGACCCCTCCCGCGTGACAGTGCTGGAGAAGCGGTACACAGAACGCATCGTCCAGGCGCAGGAAGACGCAGTCAACGTCCAGCGACTCAAGCAGGAGAACGGCAGAATAAAGGCGGAACTCACCACGCTCGTCGCTGAGCACAAGCAAGTTGTCCAGATGCGCGACGAACTCTTGGGGAGCCTGGATGAGAAGAACAAGATCAAGGTCAAGAAGTTGTTCAAAGACCGGGCCAACATTGGACAGGTTAGAACCCAACTTCAGAAGACGCAGGCGGACAATGCGGACTTAAAAAAGACAATTCATGGGTGGGCGGTCCATGCAGCCCAACTTGAGAGGCAGTTGGCGGCCGTGCAGGCAGAACAGGCAGAGCAGGCAGAGCAGCGGCGGGCGGCGTCGGCGAGGCTGCAACCCGCGCCGATCCCGTCAACAGCGTTCCGTTCACCTCGTGCTCCTCGAGTAGCGGAAGTAGTAGATGAAGACTCGGGGATTGTGTGAGCCTTGGATCTAGTTCCCCTCTGGCTTTTTTGGTGGTGCTTCTGTTTTTCTTCTAGAAAAAATTGTGTCTTGCGGTTTCATTATTTCTTGGGTTGCAATTTTGGGATTTTCCAGTTTCCTTTCTTGGTTGTACTGTGGCGCGCGAAATCCCGACAGAACATTGCACGAATGCTTGGTGTTTCTTGCTCATTTTAATACAATGTGAGACTTTGCGCGAATCTGATGTGTCATTTATCTCTGGTGAAGTTGTCTTGGGTTCTGGGTGTGGTGTGTGTGATGGCCCCTCAGTTCTTATGACAAAGATAGTTGCCATGGCAACGGCTTCCACTTGTGAGGGTGATGGCTGTTGACCTGGCCGTGTGTGTAGCACCAGCGGCACAGCTTCCCACTCAAGAATCCCAAAAGAGAATGGACTTGCTGAGGTTTGAGGGAATTGGCCAATAGCAATTGAAAGTATGTCTTTCGCTTCAGCCACAAGCTTTTGGGATGTCCATTTGCAGTGTGCTGAACAGATAACCCGAGCTGCCGTATCTGTGCTAGCGCTTGCATGTCTGGACAATGACGAAAAAAGGCATTTTGTTGACTTTCCCCTCCTTTCCCCTCAATTTTTTTTTATTTTTTTGCTTTCTGTCGATTCAAGGGCCTGGACTGTTCTGGAGAACAAGAAAAAAATACTCCATATCGCCAGCCATCTCGATTTCCCGTGCAAGGGGTTTTTTTTTGGACTCGGAGCTGAGAAGCAAGAGTGGATGTTTCCTGCCATCTTCTTGGAATAGTTTTTGGTGGAACCTCTTTTGCAACTGACCTGGCGGGAAGGACGGAAAAGAGAACAGCAAACCAAGAATTTGCGCCAGCTCACTCACTATCTTGCTTGCAATCTTCTGGGGTTTGCGAGCTAGAATACACAGCACCAACAACCCCGGTCTATAATCGTCGCCTGTTCTTATCTTGATACCTTTGCAATAAAGCACGACCGTCAACTCCACCGACGAACTAAGATCGAAGTTCGGATGCAACAGCGGGCGCGGTGGGGTTAGTGTTTGTTTGGATTGGACCCAGCAAGGCTAAAAGCATCTCGAACGCCGCAGGGAACAATGCACTGTTTCTGAGGAGGAGTTGAGATTGAGGCTCGCGACGGGCTGTATGTTTCCAATCGACAAAGTTAAACATCAACATTCCTCGGCTGCGGTTTTTTGGAGGGCGGCCATAATGGCGAGATCTGGTTGTCTAAGGTCCAAGATAAGATGGACGGCAACAGTGCTCATGTTTTCGACGGTAGTTTCGGCTCAGCTTCCATACATTCCAACAACGATTCTTCTCCCACCACCAGACAAGAAGGGTGGCCCCGTCGACACAGCTTACATCTTCACACCTGGTGGCGACGATAACTCCGCTGAATTTCTGGCCCTCAACCTCTCATCACTTACCACCTCAGCGTTACCCACCCCTCCCCTCGCTGGCGCTTTCACACCAACCATCTTTGCCAACGGCACACTGGGTATTTTCACCGGCGACTGCTCTTCTCAGACGGACGGCTCGCTCTGGATATGGTCACCGCCTTCAGATTTCACCTCCTCAACCTCATCAACATGGCACCCCCACCCTCAGCCGTCTCTCGCGCCCTTCCATCTCGGCGGCTCAATATCTTTTTCTCTCCAACTATCTCCCATAATCTCCCCGCCGACCCTCTACCTCTACGGCGGAATGTGCCCCTTCACCAACCTCTCCGAGCCCATCGCCTACGATAGCCAACAAGCCTTCGCCACCTACTCCAACTCCATGTTCCGCCTCCCCTTATCATCCTCCTCCTCTTCCACCTCCCAAAAAGGGGAGTACCTCTCCAGTCCCGGCCCACCAATTCCAAATGCAGGGTTTACATTAACTGCTTTACAGCCATCATTATCCAATCGAACAACCGCCTCCGGGGAAAGAGCACTAACCCAGCAAAACAGCTGGGTGCTTCTAGGTGGGCACACCCAGCAGGCCTTTATCAACATGAGCACCGCGGCTGTGTGGAGCTTGCCAGAGGAAACGTGGAGTTTTATCCCCATTCATGAAAACAGCAATAAGAAGGTGGATAGTCGAAGCGGGCATACTACTGTGCTGAGTGAGGATGGAACGAAGCTGGTGATTTATGGGGGTTGGGTGGGAGATGTCGGACAAAAGGCGGAGCCGGAGGTGGTGGTTGTTGATATGGGGTTGGGGGGGTTGGGGGATTGGAGTTGGTTGGGGGAAGAGGTTGAAAGCGATGGAGGAATGGAGGGGAGGTATGGGCATGGGGCTGCAGTGCTGCCGGGGGATGTGATGGTTGTTTATGGGGGATGGGGGATCGGTGGGGATGAGAAGAAGAGAAAGAGGCAGGATGGAAAACTTAAGGGGTTGAGGTTTTTGGATTTGAAGAAGATGGAATGGGTGGATGGCTATAAAATGCCAGAGTCGGGGAGTTCAAAGGGGGGCGAGAGTGGCCAGGGAAATGGTGGGAGCGGGAACAATGGTGATGGTGCTGTTCAGGACCAAGTTGACGAGAGCACCAACAAGACACAGATTGGCCTTGGGGTTGGACTTGGTGTTGGCTTTCTGGTTCTATTTCTGGTTATTGGGTATATTTTCTACCGCCGAAGACGCCAACAAACACGCTCCCGCAAAGACGCACTCCGTGATTTGTCACAGGGCATAAACGGCTCGCTACCACGAGGCATCACCTCGGACGATAACGACGACGAGATGCTCGAGCGAGAACATGGATTGATGTTCCCCTGGACAGCGGCCTCAGCTAGGGAATGGTACACTGGTGGTGGCGATCCGTATTCCCAAGGGCGAAAATCGCTGGCGTACGAAGGTCTACGGGGAGGTGTGAGGAAGACAGGGGCATCATTGTATATGCCACCGCCACCACCGTCTGCAAAAAATGCCAGAGGACTATACCAACCTACAAACAAATCAACATCTTACGAGTTTGCTCCAGGTGGTGGAGCGGGCCGGTCGAATCTCATCTCGCCAATCTATGAAGCCGACGAAGATGATGAGGGCGATCTTGGACAGCAGCCCCGGCACAACGTTGGCCGTGTGAACCCGGAAAAACCCCAGGACTCCTCCGAGGATGACGACCCGTTCTTGACACCAACCACCGCTACCACCCCTATTGGCGGTCTCTTCCCACCACCCAGCATCAGCTCACGAAGCGGCGGCTCCAGCCCCGAGCGCAAACCCCAACAAGCTCAAGACCCAGAAGTACAAAACTGGCAGAACGACGTCGATGTCACTGATGCAGTGCTAACCGCTAGAATCGGGCGGCACAAGTCAGTAGCATCCAAGACGCCTCCGCGGTTGTATCTGGGGCACCAGAATAGTGTTCACCGTTCCCCAACCAGAGGACCAGATACGCCCGCCCACCTCGACGAGCGAACCGGGAGCAACCTGTCCGAAGCCAGCGCCCTTTCTTTCATTCCCGGTGCTGAAAGGCAGCAGTTGCGAGTTAACACCGTCACAGCAGTCACCCCTGGTGACCCCAAACCATCCAGCAGCGGCAGCGGGGAGAGTTCGTCCTCCGCGCCAACGTTTAGCACCGCCCGGTCTAGCTTCCCTGCTTTGCAGTCTGAAGGCCTGGGGTTATTACACGGGCAGGCAACAACAGCCCAACAACAAGCTGAGAATACTTATGACGATGGGCAGGGTGGATATGAGATTTACAGTTACGATGGATACAAAGACGAGGAGGACGCTGATTATGTCTATATACCTGGAAGCCCTTCTAAATCCAAGGCTCCGCAGAGGAGGTCGTGGCTGGGAAGCATCAGGCGGGTGTTTGAAAAGGGGACGCCAGAATCTTCGGCCACGGGGGGGAGTAGGGAGGATTTGAACTCGGCGGCGGGGGGGTTAGAATCCGGGACGGGTGTTGATACCGCGCTGGTTCAAAGGCAGGGGACGCTGCAGAGGCGGAAGCAGAGGCAGAGCTGGGGAGGAGAGCAAGAAGGCGGAGAGGAGTGGGATATCGAGCGGGCGGTGGAGCAGAGGTTGGTGCAAGTCATGTTTACTGTTCCCAAAGAGAGGTTGAGGGTGGTGAATGCCGAGATTGAGCAGGAAGGGGAGGTGGGGGAGGTGGTGAGGGAGGGGGATAGGGAATTTGATGTGGGGGGCTATTATGATACTTGGGATGCTGATGCTGCTGGGCCGCCGACTCCAACACAACAGAACAAGGCCAAGCTGCCGGAGACTGAGCTGTTGCGACCACCTCAAGAAGAGGAGGGTGAGAAGATGGATAGGAAAAGGGAGTCAATAGCGGGGAGTATCATGACCACGCACACGATGGGGATATCGCCTTCTACGTCGCTGCGTCAAGTGGAGATCAAGACAGAGGGGGTGCACACTGCGGAGGCGGTTAGGTATGAGAGGTTGGAGGTGAACCCCGGTGTGAGCTTGAGTCCTACCACCATGACCCCCGAGAGGGTGATGCGACCGAAAAAGTCGAGGACAAAAGTGTTAGAGATGGTGGAGAGCATCGAGAGTAAGAGCTCTAGAAGCTCTTTGAAGGGAGGCAGCAGCGGCGCTGAGGAAGAGGCGGTGGAGGTGACTCCCAAAAAGGGGTAAAACATTATCTACAATGCTGGTTTGATACTGGTATCATAGATCAAACACTTGGATAGTGCTCACTCGTTTTGAGTTTTCAGGGTCTGTTGGTTGGGTATTTGAGGCGTTCAGATACGGGTTTTCTTTTCTCTTCTTTTTTTTGGGTTACTTTGATTTTGTAACTGTTGGATGGGGTTTAGCATTGCGATACTACGGGTTGGAGAAGTAGTTTCTGGAAGCATTCGTTTTAAGGCAAATAATTAAAGAAGGTCAATTAACGCTACTTACTGGTCAAAAGAATTGTTACTATTAGCTGCAAAGGTGAAAACGTGTAGTGTGGTGAAAGGGTAATGTGGTAAGGAAGAGACTATGGTAAAATACATTAATAGTATTTTCTGATGCGCTTCGATATGTACTTTGTACGTGAATAGAATATCACGACAGGCAGATTGTGTATCTTCTCAAGCGAACCTCAGAAGAGGCCTTCTGGCGCAGGTGAGGGAGGGCACTGACCAAAAACACGCGATTCTCACCTCCCTCATCTTTTACCCGAGATCTGGTGATCTCAGCCGCGATAACATCATAGCTCACAATATTTTTTCATCACCAATCAGATCATCAACCGTCCAGCCACGCTCCCAGCCAAGAAGACCTGACCGACAAATGCTAAGATCTGCTAAAAAGGCTAGCCCTGAGAAAATACAACCTCACGAGGAATTTGGCCATACCGAAAACGAGCTTTCTTGGCGATGGATAAGATGGAAAAAAAAAATGATAAAAGAAACAGAGAATCCGTTGCATTGTCTGGGGTTTAACGTGGACGAATTCGGTTCGTGCAGATCAGATCAACGAAGCTTTACCCTAACTGTAGATGGTGACATTTGTTCCGACAGGGTCGGTGTGCACTGTTGCCCCCCCTTGCATCCCATCTTCTTGCTTTTTTTTTTTTTTTTTTTTTTTTGGAGACAACAAGCCTGCTGGCAGGTGGGTTCACCGCTATCATCAGCAAACTCCTCAACACACCAATATGTGACAGCATATCGCACATGCGAATACACAGTAGCTTTTCTTGTCGAAAGCCACAGGCTGGGCGAGACGGACAAGCGGTGAATTTCTCGATAAGCAGCTCGCTTACCCCTGAGTAAACACTGAGACAAACAAGACGGAAATGATAGACGAGAAGGGAAAAAAAAGGCGCTGTTCACAACAGTTTGCCTTAGTGGCGCCTTGGGAGCAGAGCAGGACGCTACGGAAGTTTTGGCTGTGGCCTGCCTTTGCTGCTGTTGTGGCAGCGCCGACGAGTGCTTGCGTGACAGCAACCATAACAGACTCGAGACAATGTCTTCCTGGAGGGTCGAGGATCTGGTTGGACAGGATGCGCGCACAGGGCATAAGAGAGGGTAAACAATGAGCCCCAAAACAGCCAGTTAGTAACGGCCGCATCATCAGTGTTATCTTGCCCCGTCCGGTGTGGTGGACCGAGTTGTATTTATCGCTGTTATTGCGGCCGGTAAAACCTGGTTGAGCCACAGGACCAAGGCAGGCATACAGCGATGCAGAAAGAACAATTCGATCCCCGATGGCAATTCAACCTTTGGCTTGGATGCTACACTGCCTTTCCATGGGTAACATCGCGGGATGGAGGCTGGACGTTGATGCGGGTAGTGAACCCCGCTGTCTTGTCTTGTTGGAAGATGCTAACGATGTCTTGGGAACATTCATGAAGTACGAGTATCCATATACGATAATACTTTCGTATTGTCTCTTGTCTGTCTGATGATGGCTTTTATAGGGGTGGACGCGTGTCGTCTTGTTTTGAGGGGGCGCAGTCGGCAATACGAGGACACCAAATCACATGGATTTTGGCTGCATACTTGCTGGTGTTGTTTCCGGTGGCCCATCCTACGCTGCGGGAAGATCGCCGGCCATTTGGTTGACAGCCGCCGTTTCCAACCGGACCAACGTCTCCTATCGCAGACTAAAGCCGGCTCCGAGCCGGGTGTCCTATACGAATCGTCTTTGTAGGTTCATGAAGGTGGCATTGAGACCGTTCAGGTGTCATCAGTTAAAGATGGTAGCAGCTGAGTCAGTTGGCCACTGGCACACACAAAGGGCGATCTTCTGTTGTGTGCGGAGGGCACTGCATTAGGGGGTGCATCGTGCTTGCAGCAAGTGTAAGAGCTTGAACCCTCCGCCGAGAGCTTGAGATGCCGTTGTTGCCGACGAGAGCCTCGAATTAAATAGGTAGGTGAAATGTGCGAGTCGTTAGTTATTATGGCGGTTGCGCATACGTGGCTCTGGTGTCAGGGTGGAGGTAAGAGATAGGGGCTGCTCGGAGCAAGGAGATAGCTGTCACGTCTATCGGCGCCTTCACCAGCAGCTGTTTCGGTTTCTGCAAGTTGCCGCCCTGTCTCACTTGCTGCTCCTGCTAGGCCCTGAGGACAATATCAATCACAGACACTCTGAACGGAAATGAAAGCTAACAACCGCGATAAAATGTTCATCACGAATGGACCTCAACAACGAATGCCCCAACTGGATTATCCCATAGGCCTTGGCTGACGTCTGGACGCACTTTGCTAGGGGCAGCCGGTGGTGTGTGCTGCCGACCCACGGCATATCGAAGATCCACACTCGCTACAAGGGCCATCGTGGTCCTAGAAGCGCTAAGCCTGTCACTCATTATCAACAGATTGATAGCCATCAGGAAACGTGCCTGGAAAAATGTCGCGCGTTGAGAGATCTCGAGGTGGGTAGTGGAGTCGCAAAGTCCGTATTCCGTTGCATTCCATCCACTGTCAGTCACGTCCTCTTTGAACGGGGCCCGACATGCGCCGAGCATGCCAACCACCCACTTAAACCATTGGTGTCATGAGTGCTGCTGTTGCTGCCGCGTTGACCTGTCTAAGGGCTGTGTGAATAATTCGAGAAATAATCTCGGAAGAGGCGTGTGTATATTGGCTTGAAGGAAAGTGAGAATTCCGTAAGCCACGGCGAACAAGATCTTCAGGAACGGGCGGCGTCTTCGCGGCTCGATTCACATGGCGCATAAGAAACAAGTGAGCTGAAAGGATGGGTACCGGCTACCCCGCCAAGCGGGCCGGTGCTAAGGTTGGACCGGGCATCCTGTGCATTTCACGGCACCACAGGCCGCTCCAGCGGTTTCAGCGCGCCGCCATTGGCCATGAGCGGCTTTCAGCGCCCAGAGCCGCTAACGTGCCCAGACGAGACCCAAGTACCGGCTACCAGGGCTTCGTGGATAGCGAGCTGTGAGAATCACGAAGAGAAGCGAGAGCAGTGACGCCATGGGCCCATTATTTTCCTATTTGTTGCTCCTTCCCGCAAGCCCGAGCTCCCGCTGGCCTCACTCTCAGCGGGTACTTGCCCTGTCAATCCTTCCCATGCAGCGCTGTGCCTGGGAGGCCAGGAAACCCGTGATCGCCGAAGGGGTTTCCAGGCAGGTTACAGTAAAGACCCTATTCATGCAGCCCCTCCTCCAGCTCCCCCTCGGAAACCTCGAGCTATGCCCCGTCCTGGTTCTCTTCAATAAAAAAAGGGAACCAGGTGAAGCGTTGGGCATGTACCCGTAATTCATTACTTGTGCTCTTGGACCAGCAGCGGAACTATCTTCACTCATCAGTGACTTATCGGCGACAGCGCTGACCAGATCTGGCTCCTTCTGGCCCAATCCTTGTCATCAAACACCCGCCTCTTCTCGCCGTCCCCACCTGCTCATTGTTGGTTCTTCGGCCGGTTGCTTTTCTTTTTACCTGCAAACGCTCCCCACGCCGCCACACACAACACCCTTTTTTTTTTTCCCCCTCCTCTTCCTTCCTTCTGCAAGACCTGACTCTGGTCATCACCCTCGCGGGACCACCATCGCCGTCCTGTTCTGTCCGTCACGCGGCCTTGCCGTGTTCAATTCCAGCCCACGGACTCATCCCGTCTCCCTTTCTCTCTCGTACGGATACTGGGACTCCAACCTCCAGCCAGCCCGACCGGACCAGGTGTCTCCAACTTTCCCCGAAACCCGCTACCTATCAACAATACCACCTTCACCACTACCCGATCCGACAGCATCGTCTAACCTGGCATGGCCGTGACCCTCACCTGGCCAATTCGTGTGTGAGGATCTACTGGGAATAGTTGCGTGGGATATTCGACTCAATTGACTGCGAAACGCACCGCCGTGTACCCAAACGGGAGCTCCACCAGCTCTCCAACGTCAACCAACACACCAACAGAGCACACCACACCACAGCGTTGCCTGCAATGGCACCACCACGAACTACCCTCATTTTGGCTGTCTTCAATGTCGTCGCTTTCTTGTGCGGCATATCTCAGGCAACACCCTCCATCCAAATGGAGTATTGCGCCAGAGTCAACACTGGCTCCAGCTTCGACCCAAGTGAGTTGACCAGAGTCTTGGCACTCGATGATACCACTGTGGTGTACTAATATTGTGACTCTTAATAGTCATCAGTGACTTCCAGAGCATGGGACTCTGCTCAACAAACTGCACGACCCTGGAGTATGCGTTCGCCATTGTGCTTGAGAAGAGGTGCTGGTGCTCGAACATCATCCCTAATAAGGCTGATCAAAACTCCATCTCGGACTGCACTTACCCATGCCCTGGCTACCCCAGTGACATTTGCGGTGGGAAGGGTGTTTGGGGTTATCTTGAGATCGCCCAAAACAAGCCCTCAGGAACGGCACCGCCAGGCATATTCACTACCAGCCGACAGCCATCAAAAACAGCATCCGTAAGTACTCCCCAGTTTTCCGAGCGTACAACACGGAATGCCCGCCGAAGCCCTCCTCCAAAACCACTTTTGTTTTACTGCCTCAGCACCGCGGACCGTTGTTCCATCTCTTGGCCACGCTTAAGAGCCCTGGAGTTACGGCCATTTTTAACTTTCCCATCACACCCAGGCCAATGTTCCTGCTCCCGTCCCTGTGACTATCGTGACCACTGAGGCTGAGATCGTGCAGAGCACATTTCACATCACAGTGACCGTAACACCGTCGATCTCCTCGGCGAGTGTATCTTCTACACCTTCATCTCCTGTATGCTCTGATTTTCTAGTTTTTGCCCGGGCCGGCGACATTTCACTTGCTGTTTTTTTATTTGAGACGGACGTTGCTGACTCTCGATAGCCTGACCAAGCCGTTACGTCGGAAGGAGGCACAGTGGAGACAGTGACCGTTGGGGGCGTCGTAAAAACTGTGACGGCGGCCTTTCCACAAGCCACCGGCGGGACTGTGCCAAGCTCTAGCAGTGGCCTACAGGCTGGAGCTGTTGCCGGCATTGCCGTAGGCATCATTGGCGGCTTGTCCGTTCTTGGACTATTTGTCTGGCTCCTGTGGAAGAAGAGGAGGCAAGAAGAGCAGCAGGGATTCATATCGCCCATGAGAGGGGGCAGTGCTTCGGGCATGGGTTCCATGGGATCGAAAAACCCTCAGGTGACCGAGCAGCCATTAACATGGGAGGCGAAACGTCGCAGCCAACTCATGCCTATTGATCCACGACTCGATCCATTCTACGTACGCGACCCGAACCGAAGCCGCGACAGCATCAACTCCTTGCAAGACAACCATGATTATTCGAGACGACTCGATGCGCCACGAGTGCTGAGGGCCACGAATCCAGACCCTGATTATTAGACCGAGGGCTTTCTCGAGCAATTCTTTCGCTTTACGATTTCCTAGGTTGGAAAACAAGGGCTGGCGGGCTGGGCAGGGTTCTCATGACGTACACGAACGAATCCCGTTTTATCTTTTCTCTGGGCATTTTCGCGCGAGTTTTCGGTTTTCTTTTTTTATTGCATTTGCATTCCACGATACCAATGGCGTTCTCGGGCTAGGCTGGATGGACATATTAGGGGATAAGGGAAGGGAGTTACTTCCATTGCAACCGCTACTGTTTGAGTTGGGTTTGAAAACAAGATAGGGTTGTTCTACGGGAAACATGGAAGAGTTAGTTGTCCGTGTGTGTGGTCAAGCAAAAGAAAGTGTTTCTGGACTGGAAACAGAGCGCAGCGTGAAAATGGTGTTGGTTCCAATTGGGATGGTCAAGGTTGACGCAGGATCGCTTTCTTATGATGACAAGCGGCATGGTGGGTTTGATAGGGGGTGATCGTGGTCTGGATTGACTGATTGATATGGAGCGACTCTGGTGAGGGCTGGACACGGGCAGGGAAGTGGGTGGGCTGTATCTATCAAGTTGGCCAAGTGCTGGTGAATGGATGGTTTATGTGTACATATTTACATTGACATTGTTTGAGGCCGCTGTCTCGACCACAATCAAAAATCTGAAGACCACAAGTTATACAAAATATCTTTAGCTTAGATGTATTCTCCCCCATGTTGGAATCATTTTACTACTCGTTGACTAAAAGGAGCCTTTGGAATCTTCGGGTAGCAATGACCTCGGACTTGTTTTTTTTCCAGGTATCAACCAGAATATAATCCAACGTTGTCCACGCCGCAATTGCGCAGGTGAGAAATACCTACCCAATATTTGTGGGCCAAGCTTGGGGGAGGTGGCCATGATTTCCAGCCTCGGAGCTGGTGGGATTTGAGTTGTGCCGTCCGTACCTAAATTTCCCGCCTGGCTATGCCAAAAAAAAAAAAAAAAAAAAAAAAAAAAAAAAAAAAGGGGGGGGGGGGGGGGGGTGTTTTGTTTTTTTTTTTTTTGTTGTTTTTAAAATGATGGGGTTGTTGTTTCATGGTGTACTGCGTGAAAATACACCACCAAACCA
>MU866284.1:0-56105 GCA_033296915.1 Triangularia setosa | reverse complement strand
CATGAACAGCAAAGAGGGCGGGGTGTCACTTGTTATTGCGACCCCCTATAAGCGAGTCGAAAACGGCAGAACATTTCCCTCGACCGGAAAGAACACAGGAGGAAGAGTTTTATTAAATATCCTCTTTGGGCAATTAAGTCCTAGGGCCGTTTGGGGAAACGTCCAGTCCTTTGGATAGATTTGAGATGCAAAGGCACTGGCTATCTAGAGTTGACACATTCGTTCTTACTGTTTGTGTCAATATAATGCTCTCAAAAGCTCTACGCAAGCATGCTGTACTATTTAAAACTAAGGCCTTGAAAGATGCTTAGGTGATAGCCATCAAAGGCTGTCGATAGGCCTTAAAAATAACTAATAGGGCTTAAAGGATAGCTAAACTTCTATAGGATAGTTGAAGAGGTTTTTTTATCTATATCTTTGGCGTGTGTCCTCTACAGTGGTCTCTACTTTTCTATCACACGACATGTTCAGAAAAGGTGCGAGTAAGGGGTTGCACAGTATCAATATCCCAAACACACGGCATGCGCACTGTCCGGGCCACAACCTGCTCCAGAAAAAATTCACAGCTTTGGCTGCCCGCTGTGA
Source organism: Triangularia setosa (assembly GCA_033296915.1). Lineage (NCBI taxonomy): Eukaryota > Fungi > Ascomycota > Sordariomycetes > Sordariales > Podosporaceae > Triangularia > Triangularia setosa. The sequence goes on along the minus strand of MU866284.1, from coordinate 55,520 downwards.
TGGCAAGTCACACCCCAGCTCTCATTTTCAGATTCATTCTCAACCATCTCACTCACCATCTCGTCCGCCTGTTCGCTTAGACTTTTCCTTTCCTCGAGTTTTTCACATTCAACTTTACATCATCTTTAAACGACTTCAAAACAAGACAAAATGGCTACGGTCCACTTTGAAGAGGAAGAAGTTGACGACCTCATCTACCTCGCCCGCGTTGGTGAGAAAGATGAGCTCTCCGCCCTCATTTCGGAGATTATTGAGCGCACCACCCCCAAGAGAATACTCACTCCCGCTGACATCCTTGTCATGGCGGTGGACGAGAGCAATAAGAACACAACCCTGCACATGGCCAGTGCCAATGGTCATGTTGGTGTGTGAAATCTCATCCCATGTATTGTTTCTGCTAACCTAATGTTTGGGGCAGAAATCGTTGAATATATCCTTTCCCAATTCACATCCGCCGACCAGGAGCAAAAACAAGCCTTCCTCGATGCCACAAATGAGTTCGGCAACACAGGCCTGCACTGGGCTGCTCTCAACGGGCATCTGCCAGTTGTGAAGCTCTTGGTGGACAACGGAGCGTCTGTCGCGCTGGCTAATGACAAGAATTACATCCCTCTTGACTTGGCGAGTTTCGGTGAGAAGATTAATGTGGTCGATTACTTCCTCAAGGAAGTGCGGGAGATGGAGGCCGAGAACGCAAAGGATGGTCTTGGGGAGGCGATGGGGGATGTGAAGATGGAGGATGGGGAGGAGAATGAGGGCTCGTCAAAAGTAAAGGAGAAGGAGTCGAGTTGAGGGGAGTAAATGATACCAAACAAAAAGAAAATGCCCAGGGTTGACCAATGCTTTTTTGATTCTTTCCGTGATCCATTGATATGCCTACCTTACTCTGGCTTCAAAGCATACATCCTTACCGGCAGCAAACCACTGCTCTGAAACCCCTTTTGGAGCTCAACTTGTACCAACTTCAGGTTGGCCTCTTTGAAGATCCGTCTGAACGTTGTATCCTCCCTGACTTCTGTCAGCAGCATCCTCCTGAAAATAAGTAGGGAAACATACCTCGTAACACTGCTATCCAACTCATCAAAATCATCCTTTCCACTCGTACTATTGTTCTCCTTGACCACGATAAACCCTCCCATCTCCACGCCCAACGCAGTCTTGCACCGCTCAAGAAACCTCACCAGCTGCCCATCCGTCAAATGCCCCACACACCACTGGATCCATATCAAATCGTACCTCTCCCCCTCTTCTACCTCTTTTGCAGGGTCCCACTGCTCCAAGCCCATATTCCATACCTTGCCCACTCCTGGCCTCCCCTTGAGCTCATCAGTAAACTTTTGGATGGGCTCAATAACGTCGACTTGCCGTGCAATTCCATCTAGCAACAGCCCAGTTGTCACCCTGCCGATGCTGCATTTTCTTTCTGTTAGAAAAATATATGCTTGAAAAGGGAAAAAATAATGACAGGGAAAAACGAACCCAGCACCGCCCTCCAATGCCCTCTCCACGGTTCTCTTCCCCTTCGCCGTCGCCCCAATCCCCAGCTTGGCCAGGAAGTTCCTCGAGCCTTGAATATCTACCTTACTAATGTGGGGGAAGCCCCCCAGCATCCCGTTTACATCCGGGGCAATCGACTCCCAGTAGGCAAGACCGTCAGTTGTGTTGATGAGTGCATCTGCGGGCGACTGTTCCTGGTTCGAGGTTGGCATTTTGACGAAGGGTGACAGGCTTTTGAGCCAAATCCAAGAAGAGAAATAATAAAGGACAGCTGCAGATCAAATATTGGCTAATAAAACCTTTGGTGAGAGAAGTGAGTTTGATATGAGGTTTGAATGAGGTGATGTGAAATTGTTTGGTTGTCCCTGCCAAGCTCAGTTTCTTGCAGTTTCAGTTGGGTTCTGATGAAATTTACGCGATGCTCAATAAAGATGAAATATTACGCATAGTTCAATACGGTATCACGTGCTGGATAAAGAGAAAGTAGAAGAGAGGGTTAGGGGTGCAGACCTGACCGTTTAAACGGGGTGATTCACACCGAAAGTCCCCAAAAATCAAGCAACATGGCAAAGCCACACAGCCACATAGTGCAAAAGCAAAAAGAGAAAAAAAAAGAATTCCCCTCGAGCGGAATCGAGCCGCTGACCTTTCGGTATCAATAAATACATTTACAGCCGAACGTGATAGCCAACTACACCACAAGGGGTTTCCTAGTTGTTGATGCTGGAAGCCGAAGTGGCACTGATGGAAGGCCTGCCGCACTCCACGAGTAACTCACCTCGGAAGCCAACAGACTGACTTTGGTTCCGATGATAAGCAGAGAATGTTTGACAAAATAGGTAAGCAAGTAAAAGCTAACTCCAGCTTCCGATCACTGGCCAGTGTCCATCCCCGCGCATAGCTTGTCATCCAGCCAGGTACTCAGATCCCCATAGTTGTCCACTGCCTGTATCTCAGCTTTGATGTTCAACATCAGCATCCGCTGCAGTTCCTGTGTTTGGTCCAATTCATCATTGGATGGCTGGTCAATAGAGCAAATGCCTCTCAGAATATCGGCAGCCTTTCTTCTGTCTCTCAATGTGAGAGACAAAACTGTCTCGCTTGGATTTTGGAACCCCGATAATTTAGGTCTTTTGGCCGGTCGATGATGGTCAGAGCCTGGTCGGAGGATTAAGTTAATGAATAATCTAAAGTGCTGAGTAGGAGCTTTTACCAACGTTCAAGTAAGTGGGAAGAACCTAGGCTCGTGGCTGCCTGTGACTCTTGGTCCTCTTCATCATCAAACACTGGGCTCTCCCCTGAAGACAGTAGATCGTTACTCCGAACCCCCAGCCAGCGGAGGGAGGGTACGGTAGCCTCATTCTCATGCTCAAGGCGTCTGCTACCATTTTGGTATGTTTGGACAATGGAAACACCGTCGGGATCAAAGTCTGCAAGGCCGAAAATCACGAGCCCCGGCCGCATCGAGTGCAGCACCGATAAGAACCTTCGTGTGGCCAAGTCGGGAAATCCTTTAGCCTAACAGAAAGAAGCAGTTAGCTTTGAGCACACCACCTGAAACATCAGAAGCCGTACTGTGATAAGAATTCCGCAGCCTGCTCGTGAGGTTTTTGCATATTGAGCTGCAGCAAGAGTTCGGAAGGTTGCCTTGATCTCATGTCAGCCAGGACACCATAGATATGCGGCAGAGCCAGCTAACCTCCTTCTCAATTACCAACACCCATTGCGCTGCATGGAAACCAATGCTCTGAATCTCGCTGATGGGTGGCAGAAGAATACCCTACGTCCATTAGCACTCATTGTTTGTCACTGATCTTCCCGATGAAGTCTCACGGTGTTATGGGAGAGCCCACAGTCGATAACAGATCCGTCACGATTGACCAAGATTACGGGGCCTGAGATAAGACCCTTGGCTGTTGCAACCTGTGACGAGGTGTTAGTCAGGACGTCCAACCAATAACAACAGCCCACTGGTGCCTGCTTGCAATGTTTAGATCGCCTCGGCCGACACCGAGGGTGAAAGCAAGGTTATTAACCATGACATCAACTACAGCCTGGGAGCCAAACAACTCCGGATTTTGGTAATATATGTTTCTATTCGCTTGGGTGAGCCAGCATCCTAGTCTGAATTATAGGCCCGTACCGACCTCTTGGTAATCAGCGATCCTGACAGCAAGGCCTCGTGGGAAAGCTCAATAATACGAAATAAGGCATCTAGAAATGCTAATATTAGAAGAGTTTTGGGAAAGAGCCGCGAGAATACTAACCGAATTTTTTTGCCTCCTGAATGGTACGACCTGGAAATCTCACAATACCAGTTTGGCGCCCAGACGGAGGGCCCTGCAATTGGCCAGGACGCGATGCTCGAACACTTCTGTAAGGGACGGAAATCTTATCACCGGTGATAATAGCATCAACCATTGCTTCCAAAAGCGACTCGATCCGGGCGAGGGCCCCGTTGCCAACGACTGAGACGACGTGGACGCTGTCATAGTCGGCTGAAGAGGCCCCGGAAGACTCCTGACTGTCAAGAACGGCTCCCGCGTAATTGTTCGCATTGGAACTCGACGATATTTCGTTCATGGCGGGCGCGTCAGGAGCGATTTACAACACCACGCAATTGATGATGCATAATAAGTAGTCGTGAGGACCTTGATGGCTGGCTTCGTGGCTGCAGAAAATGCCAAAGCCCTCTGGCACCTTTCCATTTTTACCTACAGCTTCGATATTCCTACCAGCCAAGAGTTCCTTCCTCGCCCAAACAAACCTGGGGCTACATCGATCCGGCTCCGTTCCTTCCCATGTTTAGTCTGTCAGCTGATGATGTAGTTGCTGTCGGAAAGATTCCGACAAAGATGAGGTCTCTCTCACATGCATTGATGTGGGCCCGTGCATCAGTCAGCGAAAGCGGGTGGATCCCGCTCTGTAACCCCTGAAATTCAACGGACGACGGGTGATCGCTGTCGCCCGATTGGCAAATCCAAGACAGCTCAGTCTGGGACCAAAATGTTCACTGGCTCTTAGAAGCACCTCCCTCGGTGTCCCTCCGCTCTTTTGTAGTACGACACCGTGTTTTCCCGCATATCCGCACCAAAAGAGTCTCCAATATGGGCAAGAAAGACGTTACGGGAGCGTCGTCGGACACCCAACCTCTCGAGAAATCATCCACCAAGAAACGCTTAAGCTCCGACCTCACCGACCAGAGCGCGAAGCGCCAAAGAATTGAAGAGAGGACCGACCATGGACGATGGCGCATGCGTGACGACAAAGGCCGCCAATCTTGGGTGTACCTCGAAGATGACGAGGCTGCAAAGCATTGGCCCCAGAGCTTTGCCGATAAGTACTTTCTGGGCCTTCCTGTGGTACGTTCTTCCTAGTTGTTCTGGGCCCTAGCTCTAGTCAATAGACAGCTGACATCGTCTTGTAGACTGCTCCCGAACTCCCTAGGCCCACGAACCCCCTCGACGCGGTCCGAAACGGTCTCGAATTCTTCGAAAAGCTCCAACTACCCAGCGGTCACTGGGGCTGCGAGTATGGTGGTCCCATGTTCCTACTGCCCTGCATCGTTATTGCTTGGTATGTCACCAAGACGCCAATCCCCTGGTATTATGCGACCGAGATCAAGAACTATCTTTTTGCGCGCGCCAATCCCGAGGATGGGGGTTGGGGTCTGCATATCGAGGGCGAGACATCAGTCTTCGGAACGTCGCTCAACTACACCGTGCTGCGCATTGTGGGCGTGGATGCGGACCACCCGGTGATGGTGAAGGCCCGCGCCACTTTGCACAAGATGGGAGGAGCTACGCATGCCCCTCACTGGGCGAAGTGGTGGTTGGCAGTGATGGGAGTTGCACAATGGGACATTGTCAACCCGACACCCCCGGAGCTGTGGCTTCTCCCAGACTGGGTGCCTATAGCCCCTTGGAGATGGTGGATTCATATTCGTCAGGTGTTTCTGCCCATGAGCTATTTGTGGTCCAAGAGGTGGCAGGCTGAAGAGACCGAGTTGATTCGCTCCCTTCGACATGAGCTGTTTGCGGAGGACTGGGCCAAGATTAACTGGGCGTCGCATCGCAACACCATCAACCCCAGAGACAACTACCACCCCAAGACGTGGGTGCTCAACACGGTTAACTGGTGTCTTGTCAATATCTGGAACCCGGTTTTGCGGACGCGCGCGATTGCTCAGAAGGGTGAGGAATGGGCCATGAAGCTGATCGAAATGGAGAACGAGAACACCGACCATGCTGACTTGGCCACCGTTTCTGGGCCCATGAACACGGTGTGTCTTTATGTTAAGGAAGGCCCTGATTCGTATGCCGTGCGCAGACATCGCGAAAGAGCTCACGAATTCCTCTGGATGAAAGACGAAGGGCTGCTTGCCAATGGCACAAACGGTGTTCAGTGTTGGGACACGGCCTTTGCCATTCAGGCTGTGATGGACGCTGGTTTGACAGAGGACCCCCGTTGGCGGCCAATGTTGATGAAGGCCCTCGAGTTCTTGGACGATCAACAAATCCGCGAAAACGTCAAGGACCAAGACAAATGCTATCGCCAGCAGCGCAAGGGTGGCTGGGCCTTCAGCAACAAGGACCAAGGTTATGCTGTCAGTGACTGTGTTTCAGAAGCTCTCAAGTCTGTTATTATTCTTCAAAAGACTCCGGGTTTCCCTACGCTCATTGACGACCGGCGAATCTTTGATGCCATTGACACGCTTTTGACATACCAGAATCCTTCTGGTGGATGTTCATCATATGAGCCCCCTCGCGCGGGTACCTGGATGGAGGTTCTGAATGCTGCAGAGGTGTTTGGCAACATTATGGTTGAGTATGAATACCCCGAGTGCACAACCGCCGTGGTTACGGCTCTGTCTCTCTTCCACAAGCACTGGCCAGAATACAGAACAAAAGAGATCGATCGCTTCATTGAGCGCGCTGTCAAGTGGATCAAGACCGCTCAGAAGCCACACGGTGGGTGGTATGGAAGCTGGGGTATTTGCTTTACCTATGCCACCATGTTTGCGCTTGAGAGTTTGGCCAGCGTTGGTGAGACATACAAGAACAGTGAGTATGCGAAACGGGGCTGCGAGTTTTTGATCTCGAAGCAGAGGGAGGATGGCGGTTGGTCTGAGCATTACAGGGTAGGTGCTTTCCCTTGCCTTGAGCCTATTGCACGATGCTAACATGATGCAGGCATGCGAGACTGGCGAGTACATTGAACATCCTTCAGGATCTCAAGTTGTCATGACTGCCTGGGCAGTGATCGCCCTCATGAAGGCCGACTACCCCAATCTTGAACACATCAAGAGGGGAATCAAGTTGATCATGGATCGTCAACAGAGCAACGGCGAGTGGTTGCAAGAAGCCATTGAGGGTGTCTTCAACAAGAGCTGCATGATCTCGTACCCCAACTACAAGTTCACCTTCACTTTAAAAGCTCTGGGCATGTTTGCCCGCAAGTACCCCACCGAAACTGTGGTTTGAACATCACAAGGCCAGAGAAGGGTGACAATGAAATGAGGCAAGGAAGCAAAAGCATGCGGTAATGGTTTGGAAACATTTGTTAATACCCTCTACTTAATATTTAATTCAATTCAGCCATCACACCTATCATCTCCCACTCCAGTGCCCACCATTGAGGAAGGCGGTGAAACGTTCACTGCCTTGGGTCCCACTCATGCAGGCATCTTTAGGTGGCAGAATTAGGCTGGCCATCAAGCTCACGGTATTACCCCGCCAAAGCTCCCCTGGTCAGCAGCTCTTCTTTAATGTTCGACAAGCATCTTCGGAACAAGCAATGTGATTCATCTTCTTAATACTCTAATATTCACTTTTTGAGTTTCACGCGCCCAGTCAGGTGCAGGTCTAAAACAAACCTAGTTTCATCAGCTTCCATTATCTTCACGATCGAGCTCCCACCATCTCTCTGCCAGCAACCGACCATCACCAAGACAGAACGGGAAGCCAACTAAATCAGACCACTCCGATTTCCTCCCAGACGAACCACAATGTCAGCTACTTCGTATGCCTATCGTGGCCTCGAAGCCATTGAGAAGAAAGACTGGGCCGGCGCGGTTCCTCTTCTCGACAAGGCGCTCGAGGAGTCGAGCTCCCCGTTGTGGCTCCTGGCCCGCTCCCAAGCAAACCTACAACTCAAGAACTACGATGATGCGCTGCGCGATGCTGAACTCGCATACCATGTTGCCGCCGAACGAGGATCAGGGACATCACGCAAGCAGATGATCGACGCCCAGTATCGCCGCGCTGTTATTTACCACAGACTCAAGCAATACGCCGATTCAGACTGTTGTGCTAAATGGAGTATGCTCCTGGCGGAGGGCCGCCCAGCTCGCGAGGATGACGGCGTTGAGAAGAAGGTGGATGCTGACGGCAACTACAATGTCACCTACGAGGAGGCGGTTGCCGATAACGAGAATCAACCCGATTATTCCATGAAGGACAGCTTCCAAGACCCATCTGCCCCTAAGAAGGCTAAGACTGGATTTGAGGCACAGTGGACACGGGCTTACACATGGAGAACACAGGTTCTGGGTGCGCTGAAGAGGCTGCCAGAGAATGATCCAGGGCGTAAGGTCCATGTCGTTAAGGTCCCACCAAGGCCCCAGTTGAAGAAGAAGGCTGAGAAGAAGCCTGAACCTCGGGTCCTGGAGTTGAACAGCAAGGATGAGAAGCCAGTTGCAAAGCCCAGCGAGCCTGCGCCGGGGACTGTGCCCGACGAGAAGCTCAAGCTTCGTGTCGACTTCTACCAGACCAACCAAAATGTCACGGTGACACTATTTGTGAAGGGTACCAAGAAGGAGGAACTCAATATCAAGTTCTCGAAGAAACAGGTATGTAAATCGGTCATAGTGTACATGGTGATCGGATACTAACCGGATTCTAGGTTCAAATCTCACCAATCACTCGTGCCGCGGCCCCGTACGTAAAGCCTGGCGACCGTGAGGCTTCGTCGACATTACATCTCAATGGCGAGATCGTACCCGCTGAATCGCGCTGGGCTGTCACGCCACAGAAGATCGAGCTCGTTCTTCAGAAAGCCACGCCAGGAAAATGGGGCTCGTGGGGCAAGGAGGAGATCGGTATCACCGAGAATGCTAATCAAGAGGAAGTGACTGATGTGCCAGCGGCTGCTCCATCGACCCAGGCTTCGGCTCCAGCTGTCAAACCTGTCGCTGCTCCGGCCTACCCTACCAGCAGCCGGACTGGTCCCAAGAATTGGGACAAGCTTGAGGAACTGGAAGGGGTGGAGGAGGAACAAAGTGACGTCAACGTTTTCTTCAAGAAGCTCTTCAAGGACGCGAGCCCTGAGCAGCAGCGTGCGATGATGAAGAGTTTTACGGAGAGCAACGGCACTGCGCTTAGCACGGACTGGAACGACGTCAAGGGCCGGAAGGTGGAGACGGTGCCCCCTGAGGGCGTTGAGGCCAAGAAGTGGGATAGTTAGATGCCCTTCCGAACCATGAGTTCGTTTTGTTGGAGATTTCCGCACCTTTCTCGATTAATGATCACGGCGTCTATGTGATTGATGTTTATTTTATGTGTGGGCGGGAGGTCCCAAGGGTCATGGTAATATCACAGGCGCTGGTGTTTGGTTGGGGGCGTTATCAAAAAAGTAGCGTATCTCAAGCTAGGTCTAATGAAGAGTACCTTTCACCATTGATCATAGATATTGAGCGAAGGAAGTTTGGAGACTATATGACCACTTACCAACCAGTAGATCTCTGGGGAATGGCGGAGGTCTTTGTGTCGTTGACCTGATCAGGTGGTGCTATATGTAGGAGATATCTACTGCTTTCATGTTTGATGACAACGACCTGTCTTCTTCGGCGGGAAAAGGTTCTCTAAACCTTGTCTTCTACATGTCATCATCCGGAGCTTAAACGCCCACGCGGGACAGTATCTCTCTGTAAGTAGGCAGAAACAAAGGTGTGTCGTGAGATATTCATCATCTAGGTAGGCTAATTACAATTCTATGTTCTAAAAAGGGGGTATAATCCAGTATGCTCCCACTCATGCTCCATGGTCACGGTCTAGTCAACGCGACCTTTACTCCCCAGTGGACAGTTGGATGTGCTGTTCCCTCTGAGTGGCGTCGACGGCCGCAAGCCTGCCCCCTCCGCTTCATCTAGTCGGGTCACGCTCATATCCGGTCGTACTCTGAAGTTCTGACCTCTCCAGTTCACCGTAGCTCCGAGAAGCACAGCCCAGGTCCAAATGGGGAATGCAAGAAACTCCCTGCCTAACCAGGCGGCAAACCAGGTCAAGAATGGCTTCTTCTTGATTCCTCCCGTTCGCGTTGAGCCCAGGGCAAAAGCGGGCGTGTTTTCATTCACATCAACACTCTGCAGTTTATGCAGTTTGGCACTGAGCAGTCTGTCAACCACCATCCAGATGGCAACGGCCGAAAACCAAATGGCACCAAAAGCTTTCCAAGTGGGAGGTATGCCAAAGAAGGAGCGGAACCAAGGCAAGGTCGTGAAAGCAAAGGCCATGTGGAGGCACCCGATCAGTGACTCCACACCTGGCTCCACAAGCGTGGCCGTCAAGACGGTCCACTTCCGTACTCGAAGCCATCGCACACGGCGAGCAATGTAAGCTGTAACAGTCATGCCCGACATGGGCTGAATAGCTACCTCACCGTGGACGAGCCCGTGGTTCCTGTAGCCTGGAATATTTGACTTGAAAATGAGGTCGCCAATGAGGTGGTCCTCGCAGATGTAGGACGAGAAATAGTCGACACCCCGCCCACGGGCAGCATCGGCAGGTGAAAGGAGGGGGTTCTGAGCGGGGTCGGTCAGGCGTTCCAAGTGAGACTTGCGAAACATGTTGCTCTTGCCGACGACACAGGGTGCGATACCGACCGTGTTGATGGCGCTGTAGAATTTCGCGTGGGTGGTTGCCATGAACATTTCTTCGAGCCGGCCGCCGTAGTCAAGGAGGCTATTTGGCGCACTGATGTCAATGGGTCCCGACAGAAGCGCCTGCTCCTCTTCTGTTGCTGTCTTTGGCGTCTCTAGATCGATTACGAGAGGTAGCTGGTGGACAAACTTGTAGGGCTTAGTCTGCGCCCCGTCGGGCAAGAATCCGAATAGTTTGTCCACCATCCTTCCTGCCGAGTTAGCCCCAAGCCAAACATTACAGTCTGCTATCCAAATGATATCGCCTTTGGCCTCCCGATATGCGCGGCTGATGTTGCGGATTTTGGGATTGGGCCCGAGTTTGTCAACGTGTCCGCCATCGCCATGCAACACAGGATCCTGCTCTTCGACGAGCACTTTGGCATCGAAGTCAGGGAAAGCGGAGACGACTTTCTGTAGAACAGGATAGGCTGGATCTCTCGTTGAATCGATGCATAGGTAGATGGTGAGCTTCGACTTGGGATAGGCGAGGTGGAAGGTTGACGCGAGGCATTCGTAAAGGCCAGCCTCCACGCCTTTTACGGGTCGAATAACGGTAATGTGCGGCACATCATCTTTCTTGAGGGTCGGGGAGAAAGGTTTCGCGTGAGGAGCAGAGTTATTCCTGAGGCTGAAGATACAGAGAGGCGATGGTTAGCAAACACCGGAGGCGGTATGACGGTGGGGACGTCCAGGTCGTACATTTTGTAGATACCAATTCCTTGGACGGAAACGATGATGCAGGTCCAGACGAAGCTCACCAAGGCCGCGCCCTGGACGATCATCGGCATTGGGTCATAGTGAGTAGTCATCGAAAGAGAGAGAGAGAGAATAGCAACGCGCGCAGAAACTTAGGAAAGAAAGGAAGTGATCGTGATCAGCAGCTCTGCTGACGGGAGATTTCGGCGACACAAATATAAAAACAGAGGCGGATGGCTGGCAAGTCGCATGTCAGAAGCTAAGTCCCATGTGGGGCGTCGCTGCCCTGCCCATTCGACCCTCGCACCACGAAGAATAATCACGACTCGCGATGTGATCAACCATTACAGGCATGGGCGCGGTAGAATGAGGGTATTTTGTGCATCTCCGGAGGCGCCGGAGACATTTTCTGCCCCGATGAGAGGTTCGAAAAGAAAAGATTCCGGCTGGGCCGTTGGTTCACTGATGACGGGGCTGGGCGGAGCTTGCTTCAGAGCTCCAGCGCAACGGCCTGGGGGAACCTGGAAGCTTATTGTCAACGTTCCGGCAATCTGCCGGCCGGCAACCTTGAAGAGGCCCACCCTTTCAGGGCACAGTGGGTGCCCGCGTCTTTTCGCCTGATAATTCAGGCCCAGAGAAGAAAATTCGGTAGCTTCAAAAGCTTTCGACAGCTTCCAAAGCTCTTGTCCGCAGCATCCCACTTCCCAATTCCACAAACAAGTCGCACCACCATAGCCTTTCTTTTTCATCGGCTGTGACAAGACACCAGGTGCGGGTATGTCATCTTGATATATCTTCTTATTTGCTTTCAGCAGATATTTCTTGGACCGCTGGATGGCTAGAATCTGCTTGATTTGGTTGGCAAACTGGGTCCCAAGGTACCTACCTCGTAAGAGTGAGTCAACACATTCACCCCCTTCTCTTTGCCTTCTGAAAGCCATCTGCCCTCGAGTGAGGTCAATTGGCATCACACACATTGCGATGATGACTACTTTGGAGCTTAGAGCAAATATCCTTCAGTGGATGCTCAATGTATGCCCATGTATTAGACTACAACGGTATCTGAGCAATGTCGAACCAAAAAATTCTTGTTGGAATCATGCAAAGCTGCAACGTTATCTGTAGGCTGACATGTTCTTATTCAGGTCGACATGAGTGACAATGGCGACGGTTAAACCTACAGTCAGTCCCGCGACTGCGCCTCCCGGCGAGTCGAACAAGACAGTAGCCGCACAGGCCCCCACTGGGCCGCCGAGGACACCATTGAATCAGATCTATGCGCTCCCGGCACCCATTCGGACCTTCCCTTTACCTACGTTCTATCCGAACAACCCAATCTCTCTTTTCCACTTGGTTTATGCCTGGTTGAAACAGGCCCTATCCCCGCCGCCCGCTGAACCATCTGTCATACACATTGGGATATGGGACCCAGACACATGCTCTGTTCATGTCCCAGACGCAGCGTCTATCCGGGCTCTCTGGGAGCAAGGGTTCTTTGGCAAAGGAAGTTTGAGTCGTAGTGAGCCAAATTGGCTAAAGAGGGAGCTCGCCCGGCGAGGCTCCCCCGAAGGAAAGACGGTGAGCGAGGTCCGCACTGAAGCGCGTCGTGAAGAACGCCGCCTTGCCAAATGGGAAAGAGCAAAGACAGAATTGGAGGCTATCGAACGCCAGAGACTCGCCGAGGCTGCTCTCCAAGCACCATCTCCGGTGGCAACCGAAATCCAGCTCCCTGAGGAAGAGGCCGTACCTGCCAAGCCCCCCCCCTTGAAGCTCCCTAAGCCTGTGGTCAAGCCACTTTCGGTGTCAAAATTGAAGAATCCGGTACCCACAGGACTTCCATCACCGCCACTGGAGAACGGTGTGATCAACGGTCACGTAGCGCACGCAAAGTCACCTGTCGGACCTGCAGAGATACTCGCGTTGCCCAATTCACTCGCTAAGATCAGTGGCCCTATTAACAGCATGGCTGCACTGCTGAAACCACCCACTGGCCCAGCAGAGTTGCTGGCCCTGCCCAACTCAACAGCGGACCTTGTCACGAAGTCGGGCTCGGCAACAACTGTGATGGAAGTTCGGGATATGCAGTCAGTGAATGGCGTTGTATCTGGCGAACAGGTGAATGGTATCAGCCCTATTGGTCAGACAGGAAAGGCGAGTGCCTTTGCCCAACCGCTAGATGGCAGTCGCGAAACACACAAGCCCATTTTCCCCGAGGACTTGCTGCCCACGCCTTGCTGCACCCCTACCAAACGTTCGGCAGGTGGCTCCTCTGCCCAGGACAGAGAAGAATCTTCACAGCCTGCTGCCAAACGCCAAAAGAGCGTGCGTTTCTCGCCCAAGGTCGAGTCAACCACCTTCAATCGCGCTGACCCTCCGAGTCCTGGTCTTGCATCGCCCGCTGAGCCAGCTGCCGCTGAGCCTGTTCCCAAGTCGGATGCCCTCGCGGCCCCGACCGCCCCCCTGGAGATCCAGGACAAGGAACACTTCCAGCTTGCGCCTGAGGAAGCTTTCTTTCTCGCCTTCTCACTCGGCGCCCTGAAGGTCATTGACCCAAAGACAGAAGAGCCGATTCCCAATGAGCGTCTGCTCAGCCTTTTCCGCTCATATTCATACTTTCCTCCCTCGGCCGGTCTTCGCCCGGACGACCCGTTCCTCGTGAACTATGCCGTCTATCATCATTTCCGTTCTCTCGGTTGGGTGCCACGCCATGGCATCAAGTTTGGTGTCGATTGGATCTTGTACCAACGTGGCCCGGTGTTTGACCACAGCGAGTTCGGTTTGATGGTTATGCCTGCTTTTTCGGATGCTCGCTGGAAGGAATACGAGCACCAGAAGCCGAAGAAGTCCTGGTCCTGGCTGATGGGGGTTAACCGTGTTTTGTCTCACGTTCTGAAGAGTCTGGTGCTTATCTATGTGGATGTGCCGCCTCCCTCTGTTTTTGACGAGGCGATGAAGGAGGGTGGCATTGCAGCTGCCCTCAAAAAGTACAAGATCCGGGAGGTCATGGTTCGGAGGTTTTCCGTGAACCGTAACCGATGATTCATGTTTGTAGAGCCTATAAATGCATTGGGACGGCGTTGGTGTTCTTGGTTGGGTTCTGTACAACAAAATAGCAGCATGGCATGGTATGGAAGAAAGGATTTTGGCATGGACCTTTGGGTTCCAAATTTGAAACACATTTCACAATCTCGCACTCACCGTTCTTTGATGTGCTGGGCTTTTGTTACACTGCAGCCAGGAGGCTCAGCTCCTCTTCCTTTTGCCCACCATATACAAATCCCTAAACCTGGAACCCTCTTGCTCGACAAGCTCAGTCGGCGCACCATCCTCGATAATCTTCCCCTCGTCCATAACAACCACCCTATCAAAATTCATCACCATTGCCAGGCGATGACTGACCATGACAATGGTATACCCAGCAAACTCATCCAGAATAATCCTTTGCATATCTTGATCGGTGTCCTTATCAACGCTCGAACTGACCTCATCAAGCAGTAGCAGTCCCCCATCCTTCTGCTTTTCACTCGCTCTCGCACGGATCCGTCTCCTCAATATTGCTCTGGCTAAACTGAAAAGTTGTTTTTGGCCTTGTGACAGTGTGTCGGACGACATTGGAGCTTGGAGGCCACCTCGTTCAGAGACAAAAGACTGCCAGAGGGAGACCACCTCAAGTACGGAGCGACATTCCTCCTCGGAGGCTAGGCCAAAGGGGTCGAGGTTGACTTGGAAGGAGGTACCGTCAGGGAGGAAGACGGGGTCTTGAGGGACAGCGATGATGCGCTGGCGAAGGGTGGAGCGGTGGATGTGAGAGAGGGCAAGGGAGTCCGTCTCTATTTTGGAGGTGGAAGACGAAGTGGGGTCGAGGAGGCGGAGAAGGAGGAGAATGAGGGACGATTTACCACTAGGATAGAGACATTAGTTGGGATGAAGCACATAAAAGGGAAAAACGGGAGGGTGGATGGTGCCTGGGACGAACCTGCCACTTCTACCGCAGATGGCTACTTTTTGGCCTGGGGTAATGTGAAGATTCAAGTCCTTGAGGGCGAGGTGTTCGCTTTCTTTCTGTGGCCTAGAATGCTCATTGTCGTCGCTGCCGGAGGCACAGTTAATAATGGATGCGAACGGCAAGGGGGGCATAGCAGGAGATATACCTATAAGAAGCCGATACCCCCTCAATCTTGATCTCGCCCATCGGCGGCCACTCTTCAGGCGGCACCAAATCCTCGCCCTCCTTATTCTCCGACTTGACCATCTCCCCAAAAGCCTTAAGGCGGCTGACGGCACCAATCGACGTCTCGAGCATGGTGTAGAACGTGATAATGTACGAAAAGGCCTCGCCAAAGATCATCAGCGTCACCAAACTTGCTCCCGTAAAGGCGGTATTGGAGCGCATCTGAGTGGAGAGGGTTATCACAGCCACTGCCAACACAGCGACGATGAGCTGCAGAGTAAACGCCAGCCAGCGTTGGATCATGGCTAGGAGATAGGCTGGTCGTTGGGACGTGTCGAGGAGCATATCGTTCTTCTTGATGGACTGTGGCACCCAGCCAAACGCGCGGTATGTAGCGAGACCTTTGATGGTGTCGATGAAGTGTGAGCTATGTGTGCCTGTGTTAGTTGCCCGGAGTCAAGGCCGGCCTTGAAAAGCAAGACACTTACTACAGCGGGCTCTTCGCTTCCAGGTCCAGCAGCCTGATCTGTCTTGACGTCCGCAGATAGAACTTCTGAATGCCATATAAAACTAACGCCAGGAATGGGTATGCGACGGCAAGATAAGGGGATGCCGTGGCAACAACTGCTGCCATGCAAAGACAGTTGAAGATGTACAGTACGAGGTTGACAAGAGCCATGGGAAGTTGCCCATCAACGAGCGTCATGTCCTGGGAGAACAGATTCGTCACAACGCCGGTGTCAGTTGTGGTAAAGAACTTGAGAGGGGCGTTGATAACGGTTCGAAGGGTTTCGAGGTGGAGCCTCGCCCCTGATATTTTGATCATGGAGGTGAAGACAACCAAGGCCGAGAAGTAAAGAGACAGGAGGGCGCCAAGCTGGAACAATGCGTATAATCCGTTGTAGAAGCCATAGGAGTGTTGCGGGTGAGGAGAAACGACGTCCTCTGACCAAAACTTCAACCAGATGGTGGCGAAGTTGATGCAAAAACCCCAACCGAAACCGGTGATGATCAAGACGACAACTTCGAAGACGTTGAGTCGGGCGAAATAATATTGGTATACAGCAAAGTCCCCAGTCGCCCTGGTTTTGTCCGCTTCTGGACTGAAGGCCGTGACTTTGGTAGGAGTGGTCCTCGGGGTCCCGACCAATCCAACTTTTTCCTGCGGTGTCGAGTCTTCCTCCAAGCTTGAGGCATCAGACTCCTGGACACCAAGACTGTTGACATACTTGTCATTGCTCATCAACTCCTCAAAGGTTCCTTGCTCGACGATCCTACCGTCTGAACCAAGCGCAATAATATGGTCTGCCGATGGCAAGTGGCGGATGGAATGTGTGCAAAGAACACCCGTGGCACCTCTCCGACGTAGCAAGCCATCCGGAGAGAAGACGCGGCGAAACACCTGCTCTTCGGTATTGGCGTCCAGACCGCTGAGGATATCGTCAAAGACCAAGAACTTCGTGTCAGCATACAAAGCCCTCGCTATCGACACGCGTTGCTTTTGTCCCCCACTCAGCGTGATACCGTTGCTTCCAACGTTGGTCTCATCGCCCTGTGGGAGGAATGCTAGGTCCTCGCGAAGCATTGTCGCTTCAATGACTTCATCAAATCTTTGTTGGTCGAATGGCTCAAGCCCAATGATATTTTCCCGGATGGTTTCATTGGATAGGTAGGGGATTTGGTCACAGTATCCTATTTTGCAGCAGTGGCTCGCCATACGAAGACTACCCCCAAACACTGGCACCTCTCCGAGGAGTGTCGTGCACAAGGTTGACTTTCCGGAAGCAACAGGCCCAATCACAATGGTCAGGCGTGAGTGCGAGATGTGGATGTCGATATCCTGAAGAGTCGCCTTGTCGTTGTTCCACCCAAACCTCCCGTTTCTGATGCTCAAATCACGGCTGTCGGGGGTCTCCACGCAATCCAACCCGCATTTCGATTTTTCCAAGCTACCATCGCGGTCAGGCAAGTGCCCAAAGTCGCGAAAGTCAACTCGCGGATCCTGCTCAAGAAAGGCCTGTATACGGTTCAAGCAGGTCAACGATGCCAGAAAGGTTGGGACATGCTGAAAGAGCGACCCCAAAGGATTGGCTAAGAGAAGAATGTAAGAAATAGATGTGAAGATGGTAGTCACATCTAGACTCCGGGACGCAAACGCAAAGGAAATGACAGGAGAGAGGCACAAGGGAGTATAGCCCACCACCGCTGCATAAACCTGGACCTTCCGCCACCTTGCCCCAGCCTGGAGTTCGTCCACCCTCATAGCCTGGATGGACTCTTCAACAGGAGCGGAAAGGCCAGATATCTTGAGGTGTTTCATCTGCGTAATCATGTTCGTGGTGAGCCCGATTCGCTTCTGTATCCTCTCCATCCACGCCTTTTGCCTAGGGCCTGTGAGTCTGGCGAGGAAGTAGGCACAAACGACACAAAAGCCCACAATGATGACAGGAGCGACGAAAGCAACCCCAATCTTTCTGGACAGTAACCAGCAGGCAAAGGCAACCTCAACCATGTTAGCCCAAAACTCGTGCATCTGCAAGAATCCAACGAGAACGCGTTCTATATCGGCACTCATCAAGGTGAGCGCAGCCGAGTCGTCCGCAGCTGAGATTTTGGCCTTGGTCGTCTTTCTGTACACGGCAGCAACAAGTAGACCACGGGTCATGTACATGGCGCGTTCTTGAAGATACCAGTAAAAGGCCGCTGATACAGCCATGCCTACATAAATAAGCAGTCCCGCGCCGATCAGCCCGTAACCAATGTTTTTCGGACTTGTTTCGATGGGCTGCTCGAGGTAGCCCAGCAGTGTCTCGATGAGGAACGGTTGACAAAACTGAAAGGCCCCCAGCGCAATACGGGGCCCAACAGGAATCAGAAAGGACACAGCGAAGGCTTTTGCGACTGCCTTTGCCAGTCCGTGCTTCTGTTTCCGCAGCTTCGTGGTCTCAAGGTAATGGCCAGCCTCAGCGTACAACTTGTCAGAACTCATATTCTGGTCTAGTGGGAAGAGGTCGTCGATGGTTAGGACGCCACGATATCCCCTCAAAAATAGCTTGTTGAGCCAGAAGTATGCACCCAGACCGTAAAGACCAGTTGTTTCCTCGGGACTGTGGGCGTTTTTGTCCCATTGCAAGATCCACCTCGACTTGGGTTGGGATTCGAGTACCACAAGCACAGCCCTCATCAGTACGCCAACCGTGTAGATGCTAGCGTAATTGAGCTCATCGTTATTCGAGGATGCCAGCCATATTGTCCTGGTCTGTGAAATATCCAGTAGAGTGGCGATAAAGAGGTAGGCGTTCAGAAAGATCGATGGCCGGGGTGACTTGGAGTGTTCAAAGGAGGAAAGTAGAAGCATGCAAATACTAGATGTGAGGGCCAAGGCGTCGGCGGGAATGAAGTATGTAGCCAGCCTCCGTGACTTTGTGATGCTCAAGACCAGCTGGCAAAATTGGAAGATGCCGTACACGGCAATAGCTGTCTGTCAAAAACACTGTTAGAGCGTGATCAGACGACGCGTCGTGCGACTGGATTTACTCGCCAACTTCGAGTAGCGTAAAATGGCACCTCCGACAATACATGGCTTGCGGTGGAGCTGGACAATTCTCGGAAGAGAAAGCGCAATGAAGATGGCAGCTGGAATGATGGCGAAGAAGATCTTTTCAAATGTAAGAGTGAAGTCGAAATCCCCACGACAGCCCTGAACGGACGGGCCAAACGAGCCGTCGTCAATACAGCTTGAAAACTCCATGGTGGATGGTAATGTCCTCAGAGCATTGTTGAGTAATTTCAGTCATGAATATTTAAAGAGCGGTGTCGGCGAGCTGCTCTAAAATCAGATTAGACGCTCATATAGGGCATCCTTAAAGATGAGTGGACGCGGGGTCTGATGCAGTCCGCAGTGCTCACCCGATCTTGAATTATGTCGCCAAGAAAGGAAGGTAGCTAACCTCAGGAGATAGCAGCTGCAACCTTTCCTGTCCCCAGATTCCCAACACTCGATTTTCATTGCGACATGTCGCATTCCCGGCAAAATCCCAAAAAGCTTGTTTGTGGTGCCTGTCCTCGCAGCGCTCTGCTGGGTGCTTTACTCCGTACTAAACGCGTTGCTTCAATACCACTCCAGTACTGTGCATCAGAATTCCCCATGGAAATCAAGACCCAACCAGTGGAAAATTCACAACATCGGAGCCGAACCTGGCAGCATGGATGGTGATACTTTCACCAGCCACATTGTGATGTTGGTAATCATCCGCCACCCCCTGAGCCCCTGAAA
This sequence comes from Triangularia setosa, assembly GCA_033296915.1. Classification (NCBI taxonomy): domain Eukaryota; kingdom Fungi; phylum Ascomycota; class Sordariomycetes; order Sordariales; family Podosporaceae; genus Triangularia; species Triangularia setosa. Next base: position 35,960 of record MU866284.1, on the reverse strand, counting down.
TGATAAAAATCATATTCTGGTGGTGACGAATACGACCTGCCTGATATCCAGAACGTTGAAACGATCAGGAGTTCGAGTTGACATGCTCCACACATGGTACCCGCGCCATGTGGCAGTCTTTGTTGCCAGCCACATACGGCCCTGCAATCCACTTAGGGTCATCCAACGACTGAAGTGGCTGTGGCCCGAATTATGAGCTTCGAATATTGTTTCTGGCTCCCGTGGCCCCAGCCGACTCATTGCTACTGCAGAAAATTTCCTACAGACTCAAATTTTGTGCCTACGGACTGTCGCCAACTCGCCTCGCGTCTTGGTCGATGGAACCTGCTGATGATATTCCGAATAGCTCTTCCATGACCTGAAAACAGCCAGCATCCAACGCATGCCATACAAAAGTATCTTCATGTGTCTTTCTATTCCGCCGCCAAGATGGACTCGTTACTTGCCGAAAATATCCCCGACGCTGAGGATGAAACCCACCTGAGGGTGATCGCGGGGAGACGATGGAAGCAGGAAGAAGGATTGCAACGCAAGAGGGAGGAATGTGAAAATGCGGGTCAATTTTGTCACCCTTAAAGTAGTGCTGAAAAGACTGAGCTGTGGGAGCGAAAGCACGAGGAGGAGGGCCGGAGGAGGGCCGGAGCAGGATGGAAGAGCAAGATACGGAGTGGTCGGCTCATGACGCTTGCCAGGCTGAGACACATCATTGCAAGGCGGCCAGGCTGATGGAGGCCAGACTGAGATAGAAACCTGGAGGGTGTCAGAGCAGACAATTGTCCGGTTTTCTAGTCCAGGAGAATCAAGATGAAGAGTCGGGAGGAAACTCCTCCGCAAGCCTGACACAGTCGCCGAATGATACCGACATCAGTATGTGGCCTTTGAACCAGGCATCTAGATCTGCTGTGAAGTCAGATTTCGATGTCAATTTGAGGCGGACAGAGGAGTAGGTTAGATTGAGTGGAGTATTGGGGCATGTTGACGAACAATTCGAGCAAGGGAAGAGACTGCTTCGAAATGAAAAGAAGGAAATTCTGAGGCAGCCCCAAAAACAAGAAGACATTTGGGAATGGTTCCAACACATACAAAAAGTGAAATCTTGCAATACACCACCGTACTCTTGCTCAGGGGATTCTTTCAATGGCAGAATCACCAGTGGTCGGTCACTTCTTCTGTCTTATTACCTGCTAGCTCTTTCCACTCCTTTGATCCCAACATGTTTTGGATGTTACTAACATGAATTAGCTCAGCTGTTTGCAACTCGTCAGCTCATGATAAGAACGGCGTAGCAACTTGTGGCCCATCCGAATGGTCGGCTCGTGCTTGTGCAGGGAGTTCACGTGGCGGGAGTGAACGGCTGGAGAGTTTGATTAAGCTGGACCTCGGTCCTGAAGGAAAAGACACTTGAGGCCTTTCGTGCCAAGAGGCGGCAGAAAGGAAATGGAAGAGAGATAACTGTCCTGCATTGTGGCTATAGGTAGGTATTAGGTAGGTAGTACCTTGACCATTAATCACCCGGCTTTGTGGACGGGTGAATGTGTGGGCAGTTTTCAAAGTAGTTGTTGTGATGGGGTTCGCTTGCCATCAAGAGGCGCTCATGAATCACTTGAATAAATGTGTGCAGCTGGCAAATTGCTTGACTTGAAAAAGACATCCAAAGGGTAAAAGACAGGTGAACAACGTGTACAAGTGTCGTTATGCTCAAGCACAAAAGATTTTATCTGTGCGTAACTCAAAATATACCCCGCAGTAACTCAAGTGCCCACAGGTTCCAGAGGTGCCATTTCACCATCCACCTTACTCATCATATCTCACGTCAGTATCTTCACCCCTATCTCAACCACCTCAACCATCACACTCTAACAACATGGGCGAAATGCCACCAACCACCCCTTCACCCTGGCCCGACCTTGATAGCCTCCTCAGCCCCACCCTCTTCACCCACCTCACCACATCCCGACTCCCCTACCCGAAGCAAGCCCCAATTAATTTCTCCAACTTTGGCCGTGACATCTTCCTTGCCGATCCCTTCAGTGCTTTGGTGAAAGAATCTGCCTGGCCAGCATTGTTAGCAATCAGCAGGTACCCGTTGGATAAACTCCCAGATCTCCACGAGCGGTATCTACCAGCTCCTAGCGACCATAATTATCTGGAGCAATGTCTCGGTTTGCTGTTATTGCTGGATAATCTCCCGAGGCTACTTTTCAAGGGGATAGATGCAAGATGGACCTCCGCCTTTTTTGACTATATTGCTCAGACGGTCGTTCACAGTTTGATTGGGCTGCCAGAGGAGCGAAGGCCTGATTCTTGGGATATATGGAGGGACCGGTTAGGGGCGGGACTGGATTACTGGGTGGCGGTGAGGTTTTGGCTCGGGGTTGTGTTGGTGCATTCTGAGAGACAAAGGGATCAGAAACTGGGGGTGGTTTATACTGAGGAAACGAGGAAGGTGGTGGAGAGGGAAAGTGGGATCTCAGATCCATGGGGGAAGAAGAGGGAGGTGGTTTTGAGTGATGTTACGATGTTTCCGCAGGAGTACAGGCTGGGTCCGCCACAGGGCGAGGGAGTCACTAAGGAGGAGTGGGCGTTTTGGGCGGGGATGTTGATGGATTGTCATAAGCCAATTATTGACCGGTTTGGGCGGTATCCATGGCTAAACGCTATTATGGGCAGGGCTTCGACAGAGGAAGAGGAGGAGTATATCGAGAGAATTGGGCATTTTGCCGAGGCTGGGGAGGCGGTTAGGGCGAGGGTTAGACATGATGTGGATGGTGGGCGATGGACGCCACTGGGGGAGGATTCGTTGTAACTTAATGGACGGAGATCATGACTCCGGAAACTGGGGCAAAAAAGCTTTTAAGCGTGGACAAACATTTCTGACTGCCGTTGAGAAAACATCATTGCCAGACTTTGTCGGCCTGGCTCGCATGTGAGAGATGGCCCTCTACAAACAACGAACACTCAGTGCGAACCTCTACACGGATCCTCGCACCCTCAACACCATTGTCAACTAATTTCTTGCCGGCAATGATGAGTTAGCACCCGATGAAAGGGGACGAGTGGTAGCTGGAACAGACAAGCAGATCAGTGGGGCTATCTTGGACGTTCTGCATGCTGCCGTTCAGGACAGCACCATATGGGGTTACATGGCAAGTCTCCTAGACGTTGTCAGTAGCCCACGGCCCAAGGATGAGAAGGCCAATCATGCCATTATAACTTAAGAGATATCGAATGTTTGCCACCTCGAGTTTACACACAGACAAAGAATGCTCAGGTGGATGCTCCAAAATGACATTGGTGCTGGCTGGTTCAAGCGGCAGTCCAACGTCTACGACTAAGCCGGCAATGCATGTGTTACAATGAAAGCATCGTTAGACGACCTCACTGCCCTTTCCAAAAGTAATCACGAATTGTACTATTTACTTCGGCTTACGGAGACAGGGATGAGTGACAAGCAAACACTTGAGTGACTAGAGAGCTGTAGGCACATTGCCGCTTCGTTGAACAAAGACAACATGAGTGATAGAGTGAATGCGAAGTTTTAATCACCTGACTTATATTATCAAGTTTGTCTTCTTCTTGAAGTACAATATCAAAACTAGCCCCCCGTAAATTTGGAAACGACTAGATGTTTTTTCCTCGATATCAAGAGCTGGAACAGGATATCAATAACGTGGAGGAGCAACTCTACCTGGGCGACTGTGCTGTGCCTCTCTTCAACCTTCACGAGCCTAGTATACTAGGGCACGCTCTGTACATATTGGACCGCTCTGTTCAACAGAAGATTGGGTGTAGAATGGGGCTCTCGTATCGCGACTTAGTGACTCAGTGTTTGGCGGACTTGGAGAGGCAGTATCGCACTCCTGATGTCTAGGTCTTTCGTCCGAAGCAAACTGCGGAAGAGCCGGGTAGAACAACACAAAGAACGGAGAAATATGGCATGATGCTCTTCCCCCTTGGGCAAGGCCAACGGGGCGGACTTGCCTTGGGACCTGGAAGGCGGGAATGGATACAGGAAGAAAACCCGCAACTGCTGCTCCGAGGTCTGTTTCAACAAAGCAGTTACGGTCAGCCGCCATGAAAACTGCGGGTCGTCCCCGTTTACGTGCGGTAATTTGAAAAGCAAGAGTCAATAGGGCAGGAGCAAGCAGAGAGGAGCCCCTCATGGACCCAGAGATGATTCACCGCTTTCCTGCTTGATGGAGTCCCGAGACAAGTATATATAGGCCCTTTACCGTAGCAAGCTGCTATTGGTTTCTTCCTCAACAATCAACCAAAACCAACACCAGCAACTGAACCAAGATGCTGTCCACCGTCACCTGCATCACCGCCTTCCTGGCTCTCTTTGGCGTATGAATATCGACAACTATCCCGGTGGAGGAATTGCTAACCTGATCTACAGATTGTTTATAGCGCCCCGGCTTCCACCAACCACTTCGCCGGTGCTATGGGCCTTGCGGGCTACAATATTGTTCCTATCCAGTGGGAGCTCCCCGCCAAGGCGGACGATCCAAATGGCAAGAAGGTCACTGTCAACGGTACCATTCAAGAGGCGATCGCCCAGATGGATGCCGGCTACCCAGGTTGGCACAGAACGTTCGAAGCTCAACTGCACACCGATACAAACAATTCCGCCCCGATTCTAGCTGCTGCTGCCGAGGAGCCGGAATCTTACGATTGCGATATTGACGGTGACGCGGCGAGCCAGTATCGCATCGGTCAGGGGATCACCTATCTGCGTGGGTTGTCTGGTACAGCGAAGAATGGACCAGGGCCTGGTAATTGTGGACGTGTCAGCTGCGCGTATAACGCTGCGATCTACTGGTGCAATGAGGTATGTTGTTTTTGGCCTTCTCTATCAGCTTGTGATGTCCGTTTGCTAACAGAACACTTAGAACGGGTTTGAAAAGGAGGTTCAGTGGGGCCAAATTGCCGACGGAGGGGAGTTTGTGTACCACAATTGTAGTACGCAAGACTGGCAGGGCGTTGGGAAGGCCAAGGGGCAAGTGAATTACAAGGACAAGTGGAACGTTGTCGTTCGCTCCGAGAGTTGTTAGGTACGTACGGGTGGCCCCTAGCAATGTAGCAGAGACGACCTCGCGTTGATTCACGGCCCTCTGGGAATAGAGGGCACTGATATCTGAGATGTGTTTTGACTGCTGCTATCGTGAAAGCTGAGGAGGTTATGCATACCACGTCTTATGTGAACGTCTTACCCCACTTTTTTTTAGAAGCAAGACGAGATCAAATCGGACCCCAATGCAGGCCAAGTCTAGCCTGACGATCGAGACCTTGATTCTGACGTTGAATCGAGTCTTTGGGGGACAATACATAAGGCCCGGTCCCACTGTTTCTGGGGAATAAATCTCTTGGTATCCTTGAAAGTGTAAGTTCAACTCCGCGGAGCGTCAGAGCTGAGCTACGCAGTAGAGAGAAAAAAAACTTTGGCATCGCTTATCTCGGGCCAGGTGGTCTTGGTCAAGATTTCTAGTCAGAGGCTTCTTTTGTGAAAGGCTGCTTGGCTTTCTGTTTGGGGGGTTGTCGTGCGTGGGTGGACAGGTGGGCGGGTGGTGAGGGGAACCCCCACGTCGAGCTGTCGCCCAAAGCTGCCCAGTGCATTAGGTGCCCAAGCTCCTGTGGTCCAGGGTGCGGTATAGGGGTTGCACGCCATTAGCGCCCAAGATGACTGTCCTGCAAGCTAGGTGTCCACGTTCCAGGAGGAACTGAATTCTGTCAAGAAACCAGCTTGAATAAACCAAGCCAAGAGAAAAAGAGAAAAGAAATAGAAATTTCTCGGCTACAAGAATTGTCGTCAAATGTAAAAGTAATAGTACCACTTGTACCTCCACGTGGAGGGGGAATTCGAACGGGGGCTGGTGGAGATTGGGTGTGGGGGTGCGCCAAAGTCTGGGGTAAGCTGCCCCGCGCCGCAGAACCCGTCCCGCCTCGAGCTATTTTTCCCAATGGGCCCAGCCAGCTCAGAGCAAGCTGGAGCTGCTGGAACGCCCCTGTTGATGAATTGGATGCTTTATCGTTTCTTTTTACCTTTGAGCGTGCCATTCAGTTTCTTGCGAAGTGGTTCAGATGTCCTTCTTTCGCTGCAGATAGGCGCGCGCCGCGACCTTGTTCACGAGTCCCACGAGCCCCACCCCACGAGAATGATCCGCCGTCTCAAGTGCTAGCTAGACGACAACGATGGCGACCCAACAAGCTTCTCAGCAGCAGCCTCACAATGGCATCGAAAATGTCGCCAGCACTCCCACGGTCACATATAAACGCGCGAGCCGCAAGGGAGCGCCCCGGCGCTTCAGCTGCACTTACCCGGGCTGTGACAAGCTCTACTCAAGAGCCGAGCATCTCCAGCGTCACCAGTTGAACCGTGCGATCTGCTGTCTCTTGCGCGTGTGCGCCATCACCTGTAGCTGACCAAGACCTCAGATCAGCCCAAGGAGATCTTTCGTTGCGATGTCGCGGGGGTATGTTTGAACCACCAAGGGAACAGAGAGCCAGCCAGGCAGGGTACTGATGCTGTGGAACAACAGTGCGAACAGAAGTTTGTGCGAGCCGATCTCCTCACCAGGCACAGGAAGAGGCATTCATCGTCGTACATCCCCCGAAACCGAATGCCCAGCTTCAGCGCCGCCAAAGACGAGTCATCCGCCGCATCTGGAAGCGCTGTTCTGTCGCCTACTCCTGGCGTCGAAAGTCGGCCAGCCTTCCCAAACGCCCCTCACGATGCCGCCATACTGCTGGCTCCCGAGCCGAGGGCGCACCAGCCTCCGGCGCTTCCGAACCCCCCTCCGCCGAGAATACCTACCCATCAGCCTACCTGGCACCCTCAGATGCCCGATATGGAGTGTAACATAATTAGGCCGAAGCCTGGGTTTTACCCTCGTGAGGCTAGACCGCCGCCACCGCAGAACCCCGTGTCATACCGCGCTGTTGACGTCGAGTTTCCGCATGACGATATTTCCCACGAGAACTTTGCAGTCTGGCTGTTCGATCCACACGCTCCTTATGGGGACTTTAGCGTGTCACACCTCCCATTCATGGACGGCGGGCTCGAGTCGACCCTGAATAACAACATTCACTACGACTACGAGTCCCTGACCAGTGGTGGGAGGTCCCAGCTGGAGACGCCTCCCCGCTTTGAGAACGACGAGCTCATGTCCGAGTTCCGAAGACAGGAAATACTGCGTTGGTTCCATGCATTCCGGCAGAAGCAGCCAAAGACGGAGCCCCTGATTGCCAGTCTCGTGCAACAGAATAGCAGTAGTGATATGCCTGCACTGAGCGTGGAGATGATGCGTGACTGTTTGCAAGAATACTGGGAGCATGTCTCGCCACGGCTGCCCATCGTTCATCAGCCCACCTTCTCGAGCAACCGCTGTTCAATATTCCTCCTCATGGTCATGATCTCACTGGGTGCCATCTCTTTGCGTGGACGGGACACAAATGGCAACTTGCCAGATTATGGCGGTTTTGCGGATGTGATGATCACAGGGGTGAGATGGGAGATTGTGACGGCAGAGGAAGCATCCCCGCCTGTGGCGCTGTGGGTCGCCCAAGCCTTGTTGCTGCTGGAGTTCTACGAGAAGATGTACTCGTCAAGGAAGCTGCACGAACGAGCGCATATCTACCATTCGGTGGCACTCACGCTCCTCCGCCGAGGCAGCCCCTTAATCGGGCGTTCTGGAAGCGAGTCCCCTCCAGAGGTGACCTCGGCCGATCATCCTCATGGGGTGAGCCTTGACTCCCATACGTGGTGGTGTAGGTGGGCGGAAACGGAAGCCATGCACCGGGTTGTATTTGCAGCCTTCATGATGGACATTATCCACGCCGCTATGTTTGGGCATGCGGCGCAGATGGCTCCACACGAAATACGACTGCCACTCCCCTGTGATGACAATCTCTGGACAGCCTCCAACCCCGATACCGTACGGCAACTGGACCAAAATCTCCGCATGTATGGAGTGAAGACCATTTCGTTTTTGGATGGACTGAAGCGGGCGTTGCATGGAAAGGAGGTGAAAACCCATTCATTCGGCCGGATGATCATCATGTGTGGGCTTCTTAGTGTCGGTTGGCATCTTAGTCACAGGGAAACCCATCTCAAATGGCTGGACTTTACCAATCCTCCCAGCGAAACCCAGGACGGGTGGAAGAAGATTCTTCTCAAGGCATACGATGACTGGAAGTACAGCTTTGACGTGGCACAGGGCACAGCAGGAAGCCCAGGGGTTGTGAACCCTGTCTCTCAACCTTCTGGTGCCAATGGCCCGATCCACAGCGCCGCTGTGCTCTACCACTTATCTCAGCTGAGCCTCCACGTCGACATTGTTGACTGTCAGGTTTACGCAGGAGCGAGGCGTCTGCTGGGTCGAAAGGTGTCTGTTCGCGATTACACCAACGTTGTCGCTCGCATGAAGCATTGGGCCACGTTGCCGACAACCCGCCTTGCTGTGCTGCACTCCTTCAAGCTCTTGCACCGGGTGCTGGTTGACCCACGACGGAGTAGCGGAAGCATCAACAACAACGATCGTGACCGCATCGGCCTCGGCGGTGTTCACCTGCCCCCTATTGAGGTCCAGTCATATTCCTGCCGCAGTGAGCCTGACCCTCACCGCCCCTGGGTTATGTACTATGCAGCACTCTGCATCTGGTCATTTGTGCGTGCTATTAGCCGCCATGACTCGGTTCACGATACGAGCAGCCACCCTACCTCGCCGTTTCGACCGCCGAAAGGTTTGCCGGTCAACTACCGTCGTGTGTCGGCTTATTTGTCCAATATTGCGAATCTGAATGAGCTGACAGAGGCAACTGCGTCGACATTGGTGGATGGCTTGTCGGATTTGTTGGAGGCTTTGCATTCCATCTTTGCCGAGGCGTACTCAGAGTTACTCCATGAAGCGCATGATCGGCTGAAGATGTGCAAGGGGATGCTTGCTTCTGTCGCTGGGTCGTGATTGGGGGAATACTGCAAGACGTAAATACCTTCTTGGGAGGGACTGACAGCCCCTGATGGGTGTCGTGCACTGCTGTGCGTGCCCCATATGATGGCATCTGGATTCGATATCTTGGTATGTGGTCCCCTGGTAATAATGATCTGTACGAACGATTCTGACACCTGTATACAGGAGAAAGTGAAATGGAACATCCAACATCAACTAGTATGACAACATAATGTGTGTGTGATTTGGAATTTTGGCGAGAAGAAAAGTCACATGGCTGCCAAATAGTAGGATGAACAGAACCGCCAAAGCGAGCCTGAGAGAAAGAGTGTATAATTGCCTTATGTCAAGGCTCCATCTTCATGGGCCAGTGCATGCGGCCCACAATCAACTACACTACCCTTCAAGCAAGCCTCTCGCCCTGTCTCGGTCTTCCTGCCGCAGTGTCGAATTTACTTTTGATAACTACCAGCCATTAGAAGAATCGCGCGCTCATCCTCCTCTTGGCCAGGTAGACTGCGAATTTCAAGAACAGGCTTTCTCGTCCTGCGTCTCTCCAAGCTTTTCGACGTGCGTCGAGTCTTGCTCTTGTTCTTGCTTGCAAGAAGCGGATGGTTTTAATGCGGAGGATGTGTTCTAGTAATTTATACAGAGCATTATCTTCGGGCTGGCCATAGTTGCTGGTGCCAAGGGCTTCGAAGCTAGGTTTGTTGTTGGGGTAATGCTCCATAGAGTGCTCATCAAAGGCGGGTAACTCATTTGGGGTTTTGGGGATGCTATGCTGCTCGCCATGAAATTTGTGAGGAGCAAAAGACTTGCCTCATGTGTATATATACCTAAGGGAGTCAAAGACACTGTCGTGGCAGAGCCGCAACGAGTTGCAGGACTTGTGATACATAATAGCAGGCTGGTTTAGCGTGTCATGTGTGAAACCGTGAGGACAGGTGCAGTTTCGTAGCATGGTTCAGCTCGATACCTACTGGGGTATCTAGCATGTCGGCCGATTCGTCAATTCCGTCTGCATTTTGGTATTTGATATCCTCTCATTAACAACACTCTCCACCACAATCTGACGAACTCAACTCTACGTATGCTTGTCTTGTCTTTGTCTGCACCATGAGGGTGTGTGCTCGAACTGGCGGTGAGCAGGATTTTCTTGGCTTCATGATCCGATGTTGAATTGTCTACTGTCTTCACGGCGAGGACCTCCCCTTGAAGCATTTGTTGAGTTTGATGAGAGCAATTTGAAATGTGAGGGTTCGTGGAGCTTCATGTGACTCGTAAGGGAGGATCCCCACATGACAAAAAATTATCAACTTGGTCAAACATACATGGAACCTTTGGGAGGTTGCGAACTCTAGATCAACCACTGCCAATATGGGGTATGGATAAGGAGCGAGGGCTCTCTCCGTGTGGGAAAGCACACGTTTTATCGCCTAGAAGGAAACATTTCTCAACATCACGCCGCTGAAACGAAGATCCAACAGTGCCATCAGTACTTTCACCGAGCAACAATTAGTCCATTGTAGCTATTCGCTTCTAATCAACAACAATGCCCCAAGAAAAGAGCAACGACGACTTCGAGCCCTCCTCAAACCACATCACCAAGCCCAACAGCAACCCCAACCCTTGATAACCGCCGGCCTCAGCACTGAGCTACCCCCTGACCCCCGAACAGCAGGCTGAAACCATCACCTGCCGTTTCGAGAGAGCACCAGCGGCCACAAGTACGATTCCCCCAGACCAGAAGCCTCACACCTATGACCCCGAACACGACTTGCCCGAATACTCGTTCGATGCCCTCCTCGCGAAATTCCACCGCCAAACCCAAGAGGCGTACGCCATGGAGGCCGAAATCTGCGCCGAGAACGAAGCGCGCAACACATCGGGGGAGCTGCCCCGTCAGAAAATTCCGGAGGGGTGGAAACCGCCGACTTGCGACCCAAAGTACGACTTGCTCGAGTACTCGTTCGATGCCCTCATCGCGAAGCTGCAGCGGCAGACGCAGGAGTTGTATGTGATGGAAACTGAGATCCAAGAGGAGCAGAGGGCGAGGTTGGAAGGGGCGAAAATGTTTCAGGAGGAGAGAGAGGCTGCTGTGCAGCAGCTGCAGCAGCCCGAGGCACCAAAGGCACCAGAGAAGGGTGAGGGGGGAAACCAAGATGGCTACCAGCAGCAGCAGCCGCCGCTTCTTCCAATACCCCCGACCTCTCAACAGAACCAAGTCAATGATCAGTCCTAGGAGAGCCCAGCCCCGCCTTCATCACAGTAACCTGTTTCTGACCAACAGCAATACCAGGGTGCTGTCCCCGCCACTCCTCAGGATCAGCGTGTGAAGACACGAGACTGGGAAGATTAGGCTGCGGGGAAGCTTGGGGCGTATCTCCAGCATGGTACGCCTAAGCCGCCATTTTCTGAAAGCCAAGAGGGACAGTTCGGGGGGAGATCAGGTCCACCGTCCGGGAACTGTTGGAGCGGGTATCCTGTTTATCCCCATCTGCATCCGTAGGGATACTACCGTCCCACTCGGTGTTTGCCAGTGATGATGTTGGCCAAGAGAAGGCTTGGAAGTTGGGGGTTTTGGGAATGCTGTACGAGGTCCAGCAACGAAAGATCTCTGTGTCTGAGGGGGCGGTTAGTAGCGCTTTTTTGGTGGTTGGATGAGACTGAGGCTCGAGGTTGGGAAGTTGATGATGGATGCGAAAGGAGAATGTGGAAGGGAGGCTTTTGCCGAAGGGGAAGGCTAAGGTGAGGTTTCTGGGACGGTTGGGAGGTGGCTTGCGGGTTGTGGCGCTGGGTTGATGGTTATGTTTCATTGTTCGGATGGGCAGACTTTGGTCTCGTGTGGAGGTTGGATGGGAAGGGGGATCGCTTGGGGTTGGCCGTAGATAGAGTTGGGCTTGCTAAAGTCGGTATCATTAGTATGTTTTCGGCTTGTGGTTCGCTGGTATTTATACGTGCCAGAGATATGGCGCCGCATAGATATGCTGGTAGGGTTACTGGACAGTTTCGGAGTCATTGTCACATTTCCTATGATACCCATAGTTTCCTTTGTAGGCTCATTCTGGTGCATAGGCACAGGATCACAATGGAACCAACGTCGTTTCAAAACCTCCGTATGATAACAATACTTAATGAGCGGTTAGTGACGATCATCCTGAGTAACAAAGAAAAAGTTCATGAAGGAGTGGCTGTAATATGTCATATCTCATATATCCCAATCAACCATCACAACCAGCTAGCGGGCGGTTCCAGACTTGTCTGAAGATGTTTAATCATCATCCCATGAATTCTTCATTCACGCTCCTCCTAATGGTTTCAGTACTCATGGTGCTGCTCAAAAACATGCCATTGTTCGCAAGGCATTTAGCAAGTGATACTGGTAGTGCCCAAGAGGGGGCTCAATGCAGGAAGTGAGTTGATGCAGGAGTAAAGCTAGGAGATTTTGGTGTCAGTCACTAGCGGCGGGAGCAGCAGAGCCAGAGGTGGCAGCGACGAGGAAAAGGAAGATCTTGAAGTACTATGTTTTGAAAGATGGCGGTGGTTGTGGTGGTGTATATAAATGCTGAGAGGAGGTATGTACTGGTAGCAATGATGATGTTGCAGAGGCGATAAAGATGCTTGAATTCTTGAGTGATGATGGAGAGAGAGTTGGGGAGTTGTCGGGCATGGCGTGCTCTCCTTTATGGACTTTTTTTTCGGGTCCCCGTCATCGTATCCTCTCCTCCCCATCATGGTGAAGTCGGATACGGAGCACAGTGCAACGTGACTTCGATTATTGGTTCAGCTCCTTTCCATGATCGCCATCCTTTGGAGTTGGGGCCGGGATGCATAACTCAGGGGGTTCGGCACCCCACTTCCCATTATGAACTCCTCTCCTTTCCAAGTCCTGCGGAGTCACAAGGAAGTGTTCGGCTGGCAGTATCGACGGTGGTAAGTAGATAGCACTGTGGTAGATAAAGGCGGAACCTTCTGCAGGATGCAGTTTGCAAGGAGAGCCTCTTAAAGGTGACTTCCAACAAGACTCTGAATTGGTCAAGACCAACCACATCGAAGCACCGATAGTTCACGTGAGGAAGTGATGGACGTCACAGCAGAGGAGGGGGGCCTTTTGGTGAGCAGCCGCCGTGGGAATAGAGGGAAGTTTGGCATGGTAAAAAGAAAGCAATGACACCTCGGTTAGATGGTCAGCGATAGTTCGCACAGAATGGCCCGTTCCGGCACGAATGGAAGAGGAAATTAGCTGGCAGCGTGGTCCGCGGGGTGGTAATCAGGCGGGATGAGCCAACCGCCATGACCCGTCAGATACGGGATCGACGTTTATGGATTCAATACAGCTGAGACATGCTACCTGTGCGGTTGCCAGTTGGCGAGGAATGCAACAGCAATCCTTGGTATTGTCACAAGACCGCTCCCGGCCATGTCAACAAAAAATGTCAGGAAACAGCGTGAAAAGCCAGAAGCACGGTAATTTGTCGCCGCACCAACAACAACGCGAGAACCTTGAGGACTAACCCATGCAGCGGTGGTATGGGTGAAAGGCCGCTTCTTTTCTGGAAGTGAGGCCGGCCAAAATCGGTAGACAATGCCCCCTCATAATGCATTCGCAGCGGGAGTCTATCATACCAGTCAACTTCCGCCCCAGCGCTTGCCAATCTCCAGCCTCGCCAGGCCCTATAAAAGTTCTGTGGACTTCGATAAAACATTGGACGACATACTGTTCTTGGCATGGTCCCTATTATTGCTCTTGGAACATGTGGATTTCCATACCAAGAGGAAGTTGGTGAATGAATTCGGTTATGTCGGCCTTGCATTTTGGACGTGAAGATGTCTAAACCTCTTGGAGAGCCAAAGAAAACGGGAGCAAGTAAAGATTCTACACCCTCATTAGCCTTCTATCTGCAAGCCGAGAGTCTTCATCTGCTTGTATACATTTTTAGAGATGATGCTTGAACGAGAAATCCACGCGTGCTCCTCATGTCCACTCCTCCCAAACTTGTGCTTGCCGCCTTGCAAAACAAGCAGTTGATAGACTTCATTGATCTGGCGGCACTGAGCATTGACTGTGCGGAGGTCCAGACCGTAGCTATAGGAATCAACCGATTACTCTTTGATCTCGTGTTTGTGAAAGACACCTGCAGAACGACCAAATCAGTATCATTGCGCAAATGGCGGGGGTCTTTTTTGGGGATCAAGCATGAATCAAAAGTGCTCAAACCGCCCCCAACATCCGGATCTCCTTTGACGGGACCAAGACCTCAGCCAGTCATCAACCCTTCCGCACTATCGAATCCTTCTCACAACCGCAACCGATGAACCTTCTCCTCCAACAACGGTTTTACCTACCAGAGATCTCGGGCATCCAAGAAGCCCTCTCCTTGCAAAAGAACTCCCCCTTGGGCGGGATCTTTTCTGGCTCATCCAATGACCCCCACATGACATACCGAAACTTTTCGGCTGCTTCCTCCTGTTTTGTCCTCGCTGATTAGTCTGTCTCGTACGTGAAGATATCTCTTTATTGACTACTTTGAAACTATACATGAAGCCGCCCTTCGGCGCCAATTTTCGACGTCTGACGAGTATTGTCTGTGCTGGGTGGAATATCACCGAGCTATCACGATCGAATGGGCACTTACACCATACTCGCAAATAAACACACCGCAGTTACCGCAAAACTCCCTCGTCACCCCGTTCTTTTGCTTGTACTTCTTGAGCGTTGCAAGAGTGTTGCCATCTGTTTTGTTGTATCTGAAAGCGTCTGAAGCGACTTTGGCTGTGAGTCCGTAGTTTGTCCCGAATGCTCGCCGGCAGGACCGGCAGTGACAGAGGGTTGTCCTCGCATCGCCGAGGGAGGGGAGGGAGAGGTCGTACTGGAGAGCTTTGCAGGTGCAGCTTCCTTTGAGATTGATCATGGACTCTGGCATTTTAAAGTGGGGGGTAGATTCTTTGCAGTAAGAACGGAGTGGGCAGGGAAGATGTGATGCTGCTGCTGCTGCTGGTGGGTAAGAGTAAGCGTGGGACGTAAGTTGAGGTGGTGGTGACCAGTGTGAATGTAATTTGGAGGGGGGTGGGGAAGTATATGCGGGTGAGCATTGATGCTTATGAGTTGGCGATGATGGGAAAAGAATGGATTGTTGGTTATGATGGTGGTTGGAGTCGAGTCGCGTGGCTTGTGGGATGGGGAAACTGTGGCGAGTGGTTCTTTGTGACGTCAACGATTTCCCTTTTCTGTATCTTACACCACTTGGTTTCAACAACTGTCTTGAACAACCCATCACGTTGTGGATAAAAAACATAGAGACTACGAGTTATATATAAAAACCTTTGAAAGCTAGTGAATAGGCCTTTAAACTATCTTTAAAGTCCTATCGACTGTCTTTTAGGGCCTGTGATTTATGGAATAGTCTCTATTTTTCTGTCTACAACGTGCCCACTTGTTTCCTCTTCACGATATTCCCTCAATTCATGTCCGCTACATAGCTGGCCATTTATTTTAACATGACGTCTCTTTCTTTAAGCTATGCTGTTTCGTGTCTCGGATTTGGCCCAACTGCTCACCACATCCTCTTCATTCTGCGACTCACTGGCCGAGTCGGCCATGCAAGCCTTGTTTTAAGTTGTAGGACCTACAAGATCCATATATGCAATTGAAGGCCCGATTAGCTCAGCTGGTTAGAGCGTCGTACTAATATTACTCCTGCGAGTCATATCAAGTCATGCGAAGGTCAACAGTTCAATCCTGTTATTGGGCACATACTTTTTCATATCTCTTGTCCTTTAATTTTTGACAATCATTAATTATTTTTGGTTAAATCTGCTAATGAACGCTAAATTCTATGGAGGGTCATTACTTTTGATACCCTTTTGTCTTAATTTCTCATGTTTCTTTTTCCCTTCACTCAACAAGCTTGGTGCCCCTGAGCACAACACCAGCCTTGATAATTTGGCCATTACCAACATCAAACTCCTTCAGCAAGGACAGGTTCTCTGCTGCGAGGACCTCCTCAAGAGGCACCTCAACAGCGCCAACCTCATTCTTGCCATCCATCAAGGCAATTCTTACTGGACCAGCGCCCTCAATGCTGCCGGAAAGTGGGATACGGAAAGCGTTGTCGAAGTGAGGGTTCTGGATGTCTTCAGCGCCACCGGGGTTGTCACACTTGACGATTGTCTGGAACTTGTGCGCGCCCCAGGTGATGGCGACGCTAGGTTTGAGCTGCTCGCGAGCACCCTTAAGGTTCTTGACCGCCGCGACAAGGACGGCGAGCAAGCCCCTGATCTCGGCAGGGTTCTCCTCGCCGATGATGCTGGAGGCATCGGGGATGAATTGGTAGTATCTGCCGCTAACAGTAAGCTTGCCGGCAGTCTCCTCGCCTTTGTGAAGGAGGGTAAGGTCTTGCTTCGCGCCGTGGGCGAGAAGAAGGTTCTTGACTGTGATGGCGGCGAGGCCGATGTCATCGTCGGAGGCGGTGTCGGAGTCCTTGACGTCCAGTGAGAGGAGCTGATCGTGATCGGAGACGATAAAGTCTCTTGTCTCATGCCACTCAGGGTGGTGGTTGTCCTTCACTGTCGCGGTCTTCCAGCTAGGCTCGCCCGAGAGGGAGGTGGTGACGTAGCAGTCTGGAACATCGTGGACGAGCTTCTTGAAGATGTTCTTAGACTTGAGCTCTTCGCCGAAGTTGCTGCCAGACTCAACAGTGAGGCGGATGACGCCGACTGGGAGTTGGTAGGTCTTGAAGTAGTCATTGAATGGGTCGAGCTTGACGAGGAAGCGGTTGGGGAGGACAGCCATGCCGGCAACGATGGACTGGACGACCTTGCGGACGCAGGAGTCTATGAAGCCGAGGTTGGCAATGTTGGCTCCGTCTGTGTAGTCAAACTTGAGGTAAGGGGGGTTGATGAAGGCCACTTGAGCAGCTCCAATCTAAGAGGATAT
Source organism: Triangularia setosa (assembly GCA_033296915.1). NCBI lineage: Eukaryota > Fungi > Ascomycota > Sordariomycetes > Sordariales > Podosporaceae > Triangularia > Triangularia setosa. The sequence goes on along the minus strand of MU866284.1, from coordinate 19,076 downwards.
GAGCAAGCCGGCCTGGCATGGGTTCAAGAGATGGCCATTAACTTACAAGAGGAATCACATTTGTGATTGGGCAGAGTAGAATGGACAGCCTACCATTCAGCTTGACGTGCTCGACGCCCACCTTGGGGATCATCTTGCCATCCATCTCAATATCGCACTTGCCATCCCAGTTGACATCCAAGTCCAGCTTGATGCCGCCGTTCTCGACCTTGTGAACATCTACGTTTGAGAAGGTCATGGGCTCAACACCCAGGTCGATCTTGGCAAAATGAAGTGTGTTCAAGGGAGCAGGGAGCATTTGCGCGAACATGGGCTCGGCAATCTGCTTGATCATTGCCCCGCCGGCAACACAGATATTGGGCCATAGGTGGCCAACGAGGTCGTTCAGGAAGCCTACATGGCTGTCAGTTGTACCGTGACTGCTGTTGGTAATAGGTAAGACAACAACATACCCGCTGATTCGGGACCGCCAGAGGCAGTGAGGGTTTCTACTAGGGAGGTCATGGTGTGTGGCGTGTAAGACTCAAGGAACCGCAACTGGGGTAGAGGGTCGCGAGTGTGAAGTCGAGTATGAGGGGAAATTAGAATATAATGGTGAGACAGCAACGAGTTGGGCAAACGTATCATATATACCCAAACCGGGTCTGCAAGTGCACAGCAACGAAGAGGGAGGGGGCTGCGGGGTCCTTGGGCCCGCTGCCTTGGCATCCGATCACTTGTGGACTTTCGATAGCAATCGCTTGGCGGTGGGGTGATACGAGTGACGTCAAACTCTTGCAATGCATGCTTTTTGGCAGTAACGAGTGGTTTGTTTTCGTTTGGGCCAATTTCAACAAATCATCAAGACCAAAAGACGCACAAGGAGCAGGATCCGGTGATCTTGGCTCGCATTGTTTCAGGTAGAAATGACGGTTCGACAACGCATTGTTGGTGTTGCAACTGGGCAGTGCAGGAGCTGAAGGGTGGAGTCTTCCAAATTCGGAAAAGAGAGGGTATTCCCAGCTGAGTAAGGAGTGGGGATGTTCGTTGTTTGCTGAGGCCGCCGCCAGGCTACCCCAGTGTAAGTCTCAGCAAAACACGGAAGGATGTCGTCGCCATTCGTGTCCATCTCTTTGTTGGTCTCATAAATGCATATTTCTAAAGTCCTCATAGTTCTAGTTCAGGAGGTCAAACGCGACGTATGACAAGCAGGTAGGACGTATGATGAAAATGCTTATTGATAAGATATGGACGCACATTAGCGGAGCTCGATCGATTGGCGAGCTAGCAGGGGTTAATAATGAGGGGAAATGCGACCTGAATTCAGGGGTTCAGGGGTAAAGAAGAGGTAAACACACAACATGCTCTTAGCTTGAAGTTTAATGCACGGTACAAGAGTTACAACGTCAATATTTGGGCACACGGTTTGGTCCGGTATCGATTGATATTCATAGTCTAAAATGCTCACCGTCTATTTTTCACAGTCCAGCCCTTTATCATCTCCCTGCGTAGTATCACATACCGACCTACCTAGCTCTTATTTACTAGAGGCCAAAGAAACCGACGGGAGGAGGTCTAGACAGTCTGGGCTTCAGGTGCTTGGTCCAGCACTCAGCGCAGGACGGTAGTAGCATAATCTTATCCTCATAACCGACATTTGGCACTCCTCAAAAAGGACAGACTGCATCTATTACAGGGAGTTGTATCTTAGAATTATACTATATTGATGTTGCCGATTGAGCAGAGTCTTAGGTCAAGTTTGATCGTAGGGTATCATTTCTTCTCAGTCCAGGCAACAGTATACAGAAGCAAGGTGGACGATGCTGGTAGCCAGTTGGAAGCCGAAGAGAAGGTGGATAAAGATATCGAAAGAGTCTAAGACTCGAGAATGATGGTAGTTATCAGGCCAGTTTTGTTCCACGTCATATCTCTATTGTAGTGCTCACCCAGGTGGAATGAGGTAGCTACTTCATGTCTCAGGGGATATCCCCTCATAGTTTCATGCTTCTGCAGCAGAGGACCCAATCTACGGTACCGGTACAATCTAATTGTCTGTTCTCTCGGCCCTCGAGGTCTACTGATGGCATTGATAATGCCCATTGTTTTCCCAAAGTGAACAAGAACGCAGCAATGCCGATTTACCCTCTCGCCCGCCATATCAGTGACTTTGCTTGAGCGCACCTTCGGACTGTAAGTAAAGTCTCTTACAGAGGAGGAGTATCAAGATGACAATGGGCTATCAACAGTGACACAACCCTCAACCGTAGCCTGTAGGTATCTTAGCACAGTAGTATTAGACTGCCCACTCACGTGCCTACCTAAGGTTGCTGCGATACAAATTGCGTTCTTTGTCTCTTGACAGAGTCGACAAGGGAGCTATGAGGTATCCACAGCTGTACCTCCTAAAACACTCAGACTGTGCGAATAAAGAACACAATTCATTCTATCCCAGGGCTGCTGCCTCGGTGACTGTTTCTTGCACAACAACCATGCTCGGCACATTTCTTGAGTCCCAGCTCTTCAATCAAGGCAAGTACCTAACCGACGGAGACTCCTTGGAACTTTTAGAAACTTTTCCGCACGTTACTCAAATTGGACCTCGTTTGATGGAATTAGACGAAGGTCTTGCCAACCGCATCATTTTCCCTTTTCAGCGCAAATACGGATCGGAATGGTATTACTTTCCCGACTGCAGACTTTGCTTGAGTCATCAGGCACCCCAGCAACAATAGTGCTTCTGGAATTCAATGTCGCATCCACTGTTGACATGTGGTGCCGCATGATGGACCACCATATCATAGATATTGGTGACAGAGCCTCAATGCACTATGGAACGCAGCCCGAGGATTTAAGGAGGCTGAGATAATTGGAATATTTGACAGAGCTCAACCTCAAAGGCTACGGGGTCTTCCATCCGACTTTGGGAGAGAATGCCTTAGGGATATCGAGAACCTCTCCCTTACCACATAGAGCTCATGGGCTATTCCGATCAATGTGACAGATGATAAACTCGCTGAAGGCACAATTAACATTGACATGGCCGAGATGGAGACTATGCTTATAGAACGCGTCTTTTGACCAGATGGGGCGATGTCTTGTCAGATCCGGGTCGCTTCAGACATGTCGATTACGAAGGGGTCTTACCATAAGCAAGTAGAGGTTATCGAGTTTCAAGTATGCGGTGAACAAAGCTCGACGTATTAAATTCTAATTTAAGCTCACAATATCTTTATCAATAGCATGGCTTCTTACTCCTTCACACGCCCATTTATAGGCCCAGGCGCTCCTTTGGTGCCAACCAACGCTTCAACAATCCAACTCAAACTCCCACGCCTGCCCGTTTGAATCCGCAACCACCGGCAACCCTTCCATATCCAAGATTCTGTCCTTGTCGCTATCATGACGAAAGACCCTCCATACCTCTTCCGTTCTGATAGGACTCGTCATGAGCACTTTGACCGCCGGCCCTCCTCCCCACCAAGCCTCATCCCCCTTGCCTAAACCAACAAGAACCTTCACCACCTCCAACAGCCCCTCCTCAAAATACTTATTCTCATAATGCACCACCCCATCCACCACAAAAGTAACAGCCATCTCCTTCGGCACCCGTCTAATCAACGTCGTCAACAACTGACATAAAACCTCTACATCTATCGTTTGTCTCCCACTGAGAAATTGAACATCTTGCTCTGTAACCAGTAACCCAGGACACTGTCTTAATAACTGTGATATAAAACCACCCAGCATCTTAACCGCACCCGAGTACAGATCATCCTGCTCGGTGTGCAGGCCACAGAAGAAGATGAGCGAGATGTACTGTGCCTGTCGTTCGCGAAGGGTATCGATTAGTGTCCCAGCCGCGAATGACAAGCCTGAGATGAGAGAGGGGTGGACACAGTCAAAGCTGCCGTGGATGAGCAGGCGAGAGGCGGTAGGGGAGATGAGCCAGGAGCGTAACTGGTCGGTGTTGAAGGCTTGTCCCGCTCTTATTCGTTGACGGAGCGGGATGAGCGGCTGGTGATCGAGGATTTGGGTTAGGTCGGTGAGGTCGAAGTTGGGATTTGGGAGGGGGAGGCTGGTGCTGATGATGGTAAGGAGAACGAGGGTGTAATTTATAGGTTGTGGGGATAAAACCGGGGGGTAGTATGGTTGTGGTTGAGGTGCGTAGAGAGGTGTTTGGGGGGGGTGTGAGAATGGTGAAGAAAGATGGGATTGTTGTTGCAGCCATGCTATCTGAGGCTGTGGTGTGGATGGCCGGCTGGGATATGACTCTATCTGCAGTGCCGGGGACCATGGTAACTGCTTCGATGTGGGTGATGGTGTTAATTGTCTCAGCATGGCATGACCGGCACGGAGGAATTGTTCTGTTTGAGCTGTTTTAGCCTCAACACTCGAATCTGATATTTCTGGTTGGGTGCGAACAACAGCGACTGACCTTGTTGACTCTTCAGTTGCTCCTGAAACCAAGCAAAGTCTTGCTCGCGTTCTCTTTGGCGCTTCGTCTCTGCATCATCGAGCATCTGCTTCAAGGCATTACGCAAGCTCACGCCAGTGTCTTCAATCGTGTCAACAACAACCCTGGTGTTGCCATCCACTTTGTCTTGGATGGCTTTAACACCTTGTTTTACATCTCGCCTCACCTCCTCAATACAAACCTCGATATGCCAAGTTCCTAGGAGAAAGGACCAAATGTTAGCTTTGATGCATAGCTCTCAACAAATGGACATAAATACTTACGGGCCAATGTTCGTTGCATGTCCTCTCTCACCTTTGAGATATGTGAGTTTTGTGCTTGGTGTATTAGCCAGTTGCTTTGCTCTTGGATCTGGTTGAGCTTCTCAATCAGTGGCCCTTGGTATTTGTTGCCACGAAAGACTGCGGATGCACCTCTCCTGGCTAGTGCGTGTAAAACCAGTTGGTAAGCAACACCGCTAAAACAGCCCTTGTCAGAGGCAGCTTCTGATCACGTACCTTGGTGGCTAAGAAAGAAGACAATTGTCTCCTCAATAGCAATGAATATAGCCACCACAAGGCCGATCGAGGCTTCCTTGATCTTCTCATCCTCTGGAAAGGTGGCCAGAAATACATCGATATCACCAAACATACGCTCTAACCTTTCTCCATCAAAACTTGTCGTCACCTTCTCCCGTACTTCCGACGCTACTTGCGCAGCCTTTTAAGATTGGTCAGAAATAATCCAGAACAGCATTTTCAGCTCCGATGACGCTCACCTCCAAGATGACCTCCAGGATAGCCAACACAGGCGAGACGTACTCAATATCAGGGACGGACTTGATGACTCGCCTCGCCAGATCAGAGTGCTCAACTACTTGGCGCCAACCCCTCTTGCACTTTCCACGGAAGCCCTGCTTTGTACCATCGTATAACTCTCGGGCTTTCTGTAGTTGAGTATAGACACCCTTCCAGTCTCTCTGTATGCGGATACTGCATTCCGAGCTTGCGTGAATAGGAGGCTCTCCATCCGCCTTTCCTTGCAAGTCCTTCATGGCGTCCACAAAGATCAAGGTCCAGAATTTCATGGCCTCGATGGCTGTAGGCATGAGATTCCCCGGCCCGTTCGAGGAGTCACCTTGTATGAGTGTCAGCTGAGGCGCTGAGACTGTATCATGGCTGGAGACTGCCACATATTGTTGGATTGTTGCATCATATCGAGCCTCTGAGTTCCTGAAGGCGGCGTGGTACTCATAAACACGGTTGTCGATGAAATCGACCGAGAGCAGCTGTGAATGCAGTCTTGGGAAGGAGTCGCTGGCTTGGGCCATGAGTTCTAAGGATCACCACCGAAGGATGAGTAAGGTAATGTATTGAAGTGAATTTTCGACTGCAGGTATGGTGGCTAGGTAGATACCTTGTCCGTGTAGCCTTGATAATGATCGGGCAAGGCAGGTACACCCAACAGAAGAGATGCGGAATCTTAGGCTCCTCCCCCTCAGATGGAAAGCTACAGGAGAGGGTGCAACTGTTGGAGGTCCGTTGTTGGTTAGCTGCATCTTTGCTACTGCCGTGCCGCACAGCTTTTCATTGCTATTGGTCTGCTTTTGGATGCAAAGCTGACGTCCCCTTGACACAGCAGTTCAGGTGGGGTGGAAAACTTGAGCAGAGCCGCCGAAGGCGGGGGCCTTTGGAGTTGGCCCAAATGAGGGGCAAAATCGAGCATCATCACCAGAGATCCCACAGCAAGCCATCTATCATTGCGATTAGCTAGGACATCTGCTATCATTCACCATGTCCGCCTTGACATCCCCTCCTGAAAGCTTGCCCGACAATGTCCTTGTTGGTGAGCAGGCATACGCGGAAGATGTGAAAAGCCTGGGCACAGTAGCATCAGTGGAGCACACTGAAGTCAAGGAGGTGATGGATGAAAGCTCAAGCCCAAGGGTAACGGATCGTGAATGCAACAAGGTCGGGGATAGCGGTGGGAAGACTAGACAGCACATTGAGACAAGGGAGAATAAGCCGGGTATCACGTCAAACGAGGACGTCGCTGGACCAAATGAAGCGATGATCGCAACCAAGCGGGCCAAGGGCTTCGGTGACTCTCCACATCAATTTGACGACAAGGAAACCGAGCATAAAGATACACCATCTGCCAGAGAGACGAGCCACGACGAAAGCGTTGCATGCAAATCGCACCACGAGAGAACTCGGAGACCCAGATATCGAAACACAGAGAGTCGGAGCGCTCCCTCGTCCGTTCTTCGGATTCTGAAAGCACCGATACCAGCGACTCTAGAACTGATCACAGCAGTACTGCAGAAAGGCCCGTGAATGAGGCTGCGCTTGACAACGCTGAGAAGAAGGCTCAGCAGGAAGTACTGAATTTGAAAAGAAAACTAGCGAGGAAAGACCGAGAATGGAAAATAATGAAGGACATGGCTGATGAAATTCGCCGCCTACGAAGAGCGGAACTGACATGGAAAGTGAAACAATCCACCAACAAGCCGGAAATGTCTATCAACAGTCAGAATCAAGACGGGCCCCAACCGGGAAAGGAAGGCCTTTCCGAGGATAGCGACGCAGAGGAGGCTAAACCCCAACCGAGAGCAGAAATGAATTGAATTGAGTGGGAGGAGTTCAAAGAGCGCGCCGCGAAATACACATATAGGCTTGATCCTGGCGAACTTTACGTCATTGAAGTCCTCACTGATCTACCAATCACGGCGGCATCGTGGGTCTCGCGAGCGTCAAGTTTAGCGCCATCTTCACAAAGCCCCTCGGATAGTCGCATCAAGGGCCAAGGACCCCTTCCGGAGCGGATTCGAATCCGATCTAGACAGATCAACCATGACCTCCAAATGATCACTGGCAAAGCGCTTTATCTCTGGCACGAGGGTGGTACGCCGGCCGGGCTTGCCTACTTGCTAAGGCTTGGGCATTCCGTCGTTACCATGACTCGACCCTTCCGAACTCTCGTTCATTTCAAGGACCAAATCAAAGAAAGGCTAAAGCAGCTTGAACAAGATCTCCCAGAGACTAAATGGAAACGGTGGTGGAAGACTCGACTTGCGCATATTCGATGCTTGGCTCAGTTTATCGACACGGAAATACAGCCCAAGATTGATTGGGTGAACGGCAACCAGTGCGAAAAGGTGTCGTTTGCAGACTTGTGGTTTCTATTCAAGCCCGGTGACGAAATCATTCACAGAGAGAAACGTCAGGCATACCGCGTGATCTCAGTGTTTAGTACAAATCACAGGGTGCCCGCTCCTCGGGGGCGATTTGACACCAACTCAGGCTACAAAGAAGATAAGGATCAAGGTACCCAAGCCCAGGTCATTATTGACTGCATTTGGATTGACTTTGACGGCGAACACGTTGGCCCCGTGGCCCGTCGGTTCCTCATTGGTCACTTCAACGGCGAAAAGGCCATTACGTCTCTGGAGGTCTATCCTTTGCGCTTCGCTGAGAGCCAGGCGGACCGGGAGCAGGCCAAGACTCCTTTTCGAGACCAACTAATAAATCGAGGCAAAATGTTCCTTGGCTTGTTGTCTATGAAGCAGATGCACTATAGCGGCCCAACAGTTGGGGAAAGAATCGAGGTTGACAGCCAGGTTCTTATCGACTTTGAGGAAGCGTTTTCAACTTCAGATGGATCCAATTGGAAGCCTACAGTTGTGTCTTTGACTGGGACTGAGAGTAGGCCCTTTGAGGACGCACCCTGTCAATCAGCATGCTGCCTCGGCGAGAGCATGGTCAATGATGCCTATCTTGAAAGTTTTCGGAATGAGGACTATCTGGCAAGCTTGAGAACAGAAGATGCGTCCAAGGGGCAATCCGTCTCCCTGTATCCCGGACGGCCACAGGATATTAATGTGGACGTGGCCATAACTGATGACGACTACGTGGTCATGTCACACATGGCATTTGGATTCATAATGCACACCAGAAAATGGGGTAAGGCACTTCATTTCCACTATATCGACATTCATGATTGTGCATAGATTTCAAAATAATCCGTGAAATGCTAACTAGCTACCTATTCTTCCAGCCCAATTTGATCTTCAGTACCTCACTCCCGTGCGGCATCCTAGTTTCACACAACATGATGAGGGGAAAGCCGACCGAGCCGCTGGAGACATGACCGAACAGTCTATGCCACGACAGCTAGCCTTTGACCAGTTGGTCCTACCAGATGGTTATAAGGACATGGTTCTGTCACTTATTTCTCAGCACTATCGTGATAAGGCATCGCAAACAGGGCGAAAGGGGCAGGTTGACATTATTCGAGGAAAAGGTTAGGATCGTCCACTGTCCTAGTTTAACAAACCTAGAGCACGCTGGCTAACCGAACTTGTCTTTGTTGTTTTAGGAGAAGGATTAATCATCTTGCTGCATGGTGCACCGGGTGTAGGCAAGACGACGACCGCAGGCTAGTCTCTTCCGTCTCCCTTTCCTTCTCTTAGTCTCCTATAGCCTAGAAACTGCCGTGGTCACTGACAACCCAAACAGAAGGTGTTGCAGAGATGTTTCAGAAACCGCTTCTCCAAATTACATGCGGTCAGTTCTAGCCCTCTCAACGATCAATGGGAAAAAGAATCTAACAACTAGCAGGCGACCTGGGTAACACTGCCAGCGAAGTGGAGACTGCTCTGGAATCACACTTTGCGCTCGCCAGTAGATGGGGCTGCATCCTTCTGCTGGATGAGGCCGACGTTTTCCTCGCCGCTAGAACACCACAGGACTTCGTGAGGAACGGGATGGTATCAGGTTTGTGCTTCGTAGCATGTTTCGGTGAAAGGTACATTGCTAACTAATATTTCCAGTATTCCTGCGTGTCCTGGAGTACTACACAGGCATTCTTTTTCTCGCAACTAACAGAATCGGTGACTTCGATGAGGCCTTTGGTTCACGCATCCACATAAGCCTCCATTACCCGCAACTCGATCTTTCTTCAACACTTAAAGTGTTTGAACTCAACTTGGATCTGATACGTGATCGGTTCAAACGAAGAATGCGTGAACTCAGCATCGACACCAGGGCCATCCTCGAGCATGCAGCTGATTACTGGACCAAGAATGAAAATATGCGCTGGAATGGAAGACAAATCCGCAACGCATGTAATACGGCATTAGCTCTGGCTGAGTTCTCAGCTCAGGGAGGGGATCACACGAGAGTAGTGGACGCAGACGCCAAGATCTCACTCAAGCTTGAGCATCTAGAGGTTGTTTCCAAGGCCTACCTCGGGTTCATCACATACCTGGAGGATGTTTTTGACAGAGACGCGGACAGGAGGGCTAAGCAAATGATGATTCGAGCACGGGAGTACAAAAAGGCAACAGAAAAGGGAAGCGGTAGGCAGCCATCTGATCTGGGGCTAGGCACGCAGCGACCTCCATCCTTCACTGGCGGGCTGGCGCAGGTTCCAATCATGAGTACTCCCGCAACTGGACAAGGCCTTTGGCCCCCGGTGCCACAACACACGCAGAATCCCAGTACCACTAGCTCAAGCCAGTCTCCAGGCTACCCGGCAGCTCCGACCCTGACTCCTGCGTTTCACAATTACCCTAGTCATCTTGCCAGTCAACAGCAGTTGCAGCCTCAAACGGGGCAGCCATATTCGCAGTACACGTTCGCAACTGCTTATCCGCAGGGTCCTGCATATCAACAACCCCCTCAGGTGCCAACCATGAGTGGACTGTCCCAAACACAAGCACCAAATCCAGCACAGCCCGCTTGGCCAGCACCAATCCACAGCCAGGACCAATATCCCTACGCGTCAATGCCAACCAGCCCTCCTGGTCAGGTTGCCCCCGGAACTCAGAACATCACGATTCCCACCACTGAGCCACCACGAACACAGCCTTGAGCGACGCTGCGTTGAGTGCTGTTGCTATGGCTTTGTTTGGCAAGCCTAGTCTTTCGTGGCCCGGCCATCTGCGCGTTCTTTCCTTTCATATTGTATCGCTTTCCCGTTTATTATTGATGAGTCTACTTCAAGATAGCATGAGGTATTATATCTGGCATGCAAACACTTTCCTGTATAAAACTTCGAAGCTGTATAGTTGAGTCAAAGGATTATGCTTTCAAGTGTGTGGGTATCTATCATCATGAACTCAGCATCTCCCCGATAAAACATTAAAAATTAGAAATGCAAGAAACAAGTGACAATAAGGCTTTAGCGGCCTAGACATGTCAGAACTCATCACCTGTGGCCCCTGATCCATATCCGGTCGCTGCGTATACGCAGATGTCTGCTGTACTCAAGTCATCGTCGGCCGAATGACTACCGTACTAAAACCCAGCACAGGCCCAAGCACTGCATTCATATTGCTCAACACCGGCCCCCAAGTAGCAGCTGTGGTCACACTGTTTACCGAATGCGTGTCACTAATCCTTGAGGAAGGAGGCCCAGGATAAGCTGGCGGCGGCGAGTCGTCCTCTTCCCCTTGACCTCTTCGACCATCACTCCCCCCAGCACCAGCAGTACCTCCTGTATCTCTCCCCATTTCAATACTCTCTCCCTCACTAACCGGCTTCCGAACCCCTAGCCAGTCTACCAGATACTTATGTCTAAATCCCCACTTGAACCACAGCTTGGTCTTCATCCGAAACGGGATCAACTTCCACTACTCTTTCAACCACTCCTGGTCTTCGGGACTTCTCTTGTGTTTGTATGTGGTGAAAAAAGCCATGAACAACGTGTCCATCAAACACCAGCGCACAGTCCCGGAGCGAAGACACCACTTGCCTTGCATGAGCCACTTGAACCAGAAGTTCTCGGTAAAACCGAGAAGGAGGATGACCGGGATGACCGTAGCGACGATGACGACCCACGGCTCGGTTTTGCTGCAGACTCCGGTGTAGGTGTACGGGCAGGCCTCGGCTTTACTCAGCGGTCGCTCCTCGCCAGGACGGTGGCACTCTTGGATGTACCAAGTGTTGATGAAAGTAAGGTTGTAGTTATTCACGTCAGGTCTCAAAGTTGAAGCAACGTCGGTTGGTTTCAGGTGATAGGTCGTGCCCGTTCTGACCAGTGTTTCTGTGGAGGTCGTGCGCGGTATCCCTCAGAGGGGTCTCACGACTTCCCTGATGTACGTTGTGATTTCTTCTTCGATTGTGGCTGTGGGGGTCAGCATTGGGGTAAGAGCGTGAGGGACGAGGCCGCCTTTGCTTCGAAGGTCGATAGTGGTGGTGAACTCGAACGGTGTTGGCCAGCTGACCGGGGTCACTGTAGTACAATATCTTCTGTCATAGAAAATTTAAGTGCCGGGAATAAGCAATACAATCTCGTGTTGTCAAAGCATAAAGATCATTGGTTAATGTCTCCTTTGTGAGAGTTGGGGGAATGGCCTACGTGTGCGACCCAAGCTGCGATGGATGCTTATGGCGTCCAACATTTGACCGATAATGAGTTTCCTGGGCGACGATAGAATTTCTCGTAGCGCATCGAATCAAGATCCCTGACCAAGACAAAACTCCTCCCATCTTTGGTTCAACCATCCGTCTCAAAGATAGCAGCGAGACGTAGAATGCTAACGGCACAAACACTGCAGTTTGATGTAAGACAGAGAGTTTTCTACTCACAAGGGGCATAGAGAAGAAGACCTACAAGCCGCCAGTCATCATCACCCCACCCAGTCCTATCTTTTGCCATTTTCCCATCCTCACCATCCAGAACATTCACATAGGCAACATCAGGATACAAATATCCGCGTCAACATTCAAGGCAGATGCTGTGATAAATGCTGTGTTAAGGTCAATGCACGTTGTCCCGGGAGGGGTGGGGTCCCAGCCGACAGGATGGCAGTTGTAGGCGAAAGCAAAGGCGTTGGCAATCGAGTATCCAGCAGCATTGAAGAGGCACTCTGGAGAGAAGCGAATGAAGAGACAAAGCAGGGACGCCTTGATAAAGAGGGTTGCGGGGTTGTAAGTGAAAGCTCCAGAGATGCTTCCAACCCAAGTAGGGAGCTGTTAGATTGCGAGTTTAATGAGCGCCATCGGGGCTTAGGGTATACCTTCATAAACTCCTTGAAGGTTGCCAGAGGAACTTCCCATCCGTGAAGGTCGGCTCCATTTCTTGTTTCTATGTCCAAGTCAACTCACATGTTGGATTGCAGGGCGGGAGTAGAACACGTACGAACACCACTCGTGATGGAGTTTGCCAGTGCAAAGACCTAGTAAGCATTTCCGTCCCTGTTAGTCCGATCAAGTAGTTTGGCCACTTTTGTAAGATGGCTGGGAAGAAGGAGTCTAACGAAGGCAATGACGATGAACAAGTCATCCTTGTGCCACTTGTGGCCAATGGTTCGGCTAGTGTAGAGACGGAGGACTAGGATTGGAAGAGCGATTCCTGGACTGAGAGCTGCTGCTAGAATGACACACCACGCTTTGCTCTCGGATGGATGGTCAAAACTGGGGGTTGTGCCCGGAGGTGGAGAGAGCAGGGCCATGGGTGTTTCTGACTGAGTGGCCATGTTGATGAGCATACAGTGAATGGCAGATCCATTGTGGTGATTGAGTGGGCGATGATGATGTTCTATCTCTACGTCATGCTGTGGTCTTCATCAACTGTCGTATGTCATCCTCATTTGTGCATCTGCATGGGCGGTAGTCATCAATAATATGCTGTGCACCCGCATGTTTTGTGCAATTGGAAACGTCGATTGGGTGGGGGTGCGCCGTCTGCTTCAAGAAGCGCGGGCAAGCGCTCAGACTTTGATGGAGACGCATGACAGCTTGCGCGGGTCTGGCTGGTGCGATACTTTGGGTTTACTGTCTGATTGCGTGAAGTGAAGATATGAAGAGACAGTGGATGGAACCGTCTAAGCATGGTCGCTGCCGCCCCCTTACCTCGTCAGACAAGTGCGCACCAGCGCACCAGCTCTTTCCATCCCCGAAGGCATGATCGGGTCGATCAATAAAAACCACCAACAGAACAGGCTGGCGCGACCCGTATACCCGCCTGGGGATAGCTCCAAGGCCTTTGGTATGTTGGTGTTACTCACAAGGATTCAAGAGGACAGGGATTTGCGAGTAATCGGGGAAATCCGCGCCGATAGACGAGCATGTGGGCTTGACGGGGAGAGGATGCCAAGAGGGTGACAAGCAGGAGGGGGGTGGCATACAGCCAAACTGTACATCTGAGGCGCATTGTCGCTTCAAAGACGCAGTTATTGCAGTGAAACAAAGTATGTTGGCGTTGCTGGGCAAGTAACTTCATGCCTTGAAATCACAAGCAATCCACTAACTTTGAATCTTTGACCAGGTTCGAAGCTTCTTCCCAGAATCAAAGATTCTGACCTGATTCGCTACAAGCTTGGCAATGGCCGTTACCGTCATAGTGTATGCAGGGGTGAAGTCGTCTAGGCCTAACCGAATCATCACCGCGCAAGAATTGAAGAAACAGACAAATACTCCGTTTCCCCCGGCACCAACACGCCGCAGCTGGACTGCAGGAACAGGAATTTCTTTCTCTTTTTCTCAACTTTTGATTCTGCATCATCACACTCCACAACCGCCTTCTCGACAGCTTTAATGATGCGAGCCCCGAATCCCGCCCTTTGGTTCATACTACTATCTTCCGCAACGGGTCCATCCTTTGCCATCGCCGGAGACCCAGCCATATTGACAGGCCTGCCAACTTTGCGACAGACACGTCATCCGGACGACTGCGCGGTATATCTCGAGAACACAATACGATCCTCCTATCCCACCCAACCAGCCGCCATCGCCGAGATCGTCAGTACCAAATCGCTTTCCCATGACTATGTTTTTGTGACAGGCGACCCTAGAGTCCAACCCACCAACGCCCACCCTGACCGGACAGTGGTCTGCTCAGGCGTCGTCGCTTTCCCGACCAAGATAGCTGCCGCCATTCCGCAAAGGTCAACGAGTATACTGCAAGAGTTCGCCGTCTGGCAGAAGGATGTGAGCTCGTGGGTGGACGCAAATAAGGAGTCAGTTAAGGCCTTTGCCACTAGCTGTTCCAGCGGAGGGCAGACCGGTGTGGCTGGGAACGCGCTTTTGATGCTGGCTACTGACATTGACGCTTGTCTTACGGCTATCGAGGTTGGGCTTGGGCCAACCGATGCGTTGAATGGCGTGGACAATCAGGCGGCAACGGAGACAAGTACAGCTGGGGCGCCTAGGGAAACCGGCGCAGCTGCTGTGGGCGCTATGATGGGCATAGGAGCTGGGTTGATGGGCATGTTGTGAAAAGGTTGACCCCGCAGCCAGTCTGCATCAGGACAGTTGCAGATGCAACAGAGTGCTCAGCCAGTCATGGAGGTTGAACTGGACAAATATTGCCTTCTCACCGCGCCTGGGAGGGGGAGAAATGAGGACCATTCCACGACTAGCAAATTATCTCCCGTCCTCTTGGTTCTTTTCCATGTATCCTAGTCACAGCTACAAAATATGGACGAGTTTCTCTTCGCCAAACACCTGGAACGGCCTGAGTGTGTAACAATCTTGGAGGAAACGAAACACCTCGAAATCTTGAAGTATTCGGTCGGTTGAATCCAGAGCCTTGTAACATTTTCTTGAAATCCTGGCACCTAACTCACGGGTTGTATCAAGGGCCCCTTGACCAGCGTCTCTGAACTAGAACCTTGCAGACTCATCAGCGATGAGGACTTTGGTAACTTTTTGACTCGAAAGGGAGTCTTTGCCCCCCCCCCCCCCCCCCAGGACTCCACAGGGTGTGGTGTTCATAAATGGCCTTCGATTAGTGTGAGTGTGCTGCATCAGTATCCCGTTCCGCATCATCTTGAATGCATGCTGACGAGAGCAGTCTACAGCCAAATGCCCAAAATCAACTTACTTTTTCGCCGAACGCCATTCCATTCCCTAAAGGCCAGTACAAATCGCTTCTCCATGAGATGCATCTGCCTTGACGATCACTTGATGCTTCGAGTGCCGTCGGTCCTTTTGTCTGGTGGTTACTTACTAAAGGTCGAGACCCCTCCTTGCGTAAGGCTTGCCCCCCTTGTCCGATCCATCCAGCGCCATTTACTGACTTACAATTAGAGTTCATCTTTCGCAAGTCAGATGTAAGCTGGGATGGCAATTCTCGGGCTGGGAGGTCACGCTTTTGCATTCCCTCAGCACCAAGATCACGTCTGGATTTGTTAAAGGGACCACATCAGTGCTACTGGAAGGAAAGATAATTCCTAAGCTTCAGGGTTGCTCCGCACTGGTTACACATCCTCTATTGCTGCCTTTTCTGTTGCTTAATCAAGAGATATCCATCAGCCATGAAATTCAACAGCGCGACACGCGAGAACAGAGTCGGAAACTTGAGATTGCCATTAGTCAACGCTACCAGATGGCAGCTGCACCCAACTACTTGGATCAGGAAGAAGTCGATCTTGATAGCATTAGCCAAAAGCTCACAGACTGTCACTGTCAGGTGTTACGGAAGAGGCCACAAGCGTGGCAGGAGGCCGTTCGTCGCTTGAAAGAGGCATGCGAGTGCTACTGGAAAAACTTATCTGACGAGGACAGGAAACGGGAGGGTTTGGAACAGATGCACAACACACTTGCAAGTCGATTGGAAGTCATCATGATCAGACTAGA
This sequence comes from Triangularia setosa, assembly GCA_033296915.1. Classification (NCBI taxonomy): domain Eukaryota; kingdom Fungi; phylum Ascomycota; class Sordariomycetes; order Sordariales; family Podosporaceae; genus Triangularia; species Triangularia setosa. The sequence continues at coordinate 3,059 of MU866284.1, read as the reverse complement.
AGGGCTGGAGCACTACACTCATGTCTCGTTGGACCGATTGGCTTTACAACGCGAAATGGTAGGCGACTGGGGCCCTTCCAAGATACCCATAAAAAGATGATGCACTAATCAAATCAGATGAACACCATACTCAACCAGCGAGAGTCCCGTCTAAGCATGGAGTTGGCCCTTCAGCAGCAACATCTCGCAAATTCAAGTAGTAGGGAGAGCATATCTATGAAATCCCTGGCCCTACTTGGAGTTTTCTTCTTGCCCGGAACATTTCTCTCATCCTTGTTCAGTATGCCTTTTTTTGACTTTAGTAGCGGTATGTGCACCATTTGTCGAATTCAGACCTATCTAGGGACAAATGCTGACAGCAGAGGACAGACATGGATGACTTTGTTTCTCACCATCTCTGGATCTATTTCGCTGTCATGGCTCCGCTCACGCTCATCATTGTCGGCTCCTGGATTCTGTTTGACAGAGCAAGTCGCACCGTGGTCGAGGAAGACACGGTAGAAACAGAAACGATGATACAGGCTCTTGAGGCCAAGATCACAAAGAGGATCGCAACAAGAGCTGGTGCAAGGGTTAATACGCTGCGGGCTGCGGGGGTATGACGACTAGGTGTATCTTCACCTCACACAGCCATCATATTCTATTGTTTTAATCCGTTCATCCTGCCCTGGCAGCACCTCCTAGCAGGTACAACAACCCTCCCCTCGAATCCTCTTCCGTTTGCCGAAGTTCCGTACCTCAAAGTGACATTGGCTGTCCCGCCTAACGTAACCCTCTCTGCTTTTCCATTGATCCATGTCTCCAGAGTCTGCTGCAGCGTGATGCCTGTTGTAATGGTCATGTCAGCTGAAGGTGTTCGCCTTTTCACGTTTCGCCCTTTACCACATCACCCCATTACCCCTTTTCACCATAACTAAGAGAAAAACTTACTCGTCCGGCCACTATCCCCCCACTGATAGCTGAAACTGGTATCAGTACACTCCATCGTCTCGTTCCTCGTCTCTGGTGAATACACCCAGTGGCATTTCACCGGGGAATCCCCCACGTCGGAGTCAATGGCGTAAAAGACGGACGTCGTGTCTTGATACCGCCACCCTGTGGCCGATGCCCCACCGGTGATGGTCAGGTTCCAGCAGCCATAATGAGATTCTGCGGCCAAAACGAGGGGTGTTGCGACGATAGTAGAAAGAAAGACGAGAGTGGAAAGGACAAGCATTGTAGTTGGTCCGTGCGTTTGTTGAGTTGGAGATAGGTTGATTCAGGGGGGCGACGAGTGGATTCCAAGGGATGGAGTCAAGTTGAAAAGAAAGAAGCCAAGTTAGTGGATGTACGTAAGGATATTCTGTAAGATAATATACCAAAAGTCAAATTCAAGCTTTCCCAAGTCCTGCAACGTTGCAGTCGGTAGGGTCAATGAAAAGGCAGGATGGGATGGATCATGTAGGGTGGTGTTCAGCCGGGATGCACGGAGCTAAGTAACACCCGGAGCTGTACCAACCTAGGTACCTACCTACAAGTACAAGATCTTCCAACCGAGGTTCACTTCTTTAAATAACAACTGCAGGACCTGGATTCCCCCAGCCTTCTACCGCCGGCACAAATCCAAGCGCCCTTTTGGCCAGAAGTTCCTCCGCCTGTTCGGCGCCGATTTCTCTTCAACCTTGACCCCTGGCGGTTATAGCGGGCTGGCAGGGCCTGTGGGACGGATGCCTGGTTGCTTGATACCGAGTTTGTGGCAGGCGTTCCAGAACCATGGCTTGTCTTTGGTGGTGGCTGGCGCTTGTCAAAGCAGCCAGGGTATGATCTTCTTCCAATCGACAAAGAATACGACCACAATGGATATCATGTATGTCAGACATGCCGCGGAGAGCATCAATTCGACGTAGGGCCCTTTGAGGTGGGAAAGAGCTTCGTGTTGGATGATGGACATGTTGTAGAGGCCTAGCGGTTCAAACTTGGTTAGCATCGGGCTTTGAGTTAAGAGAAAGGGTTAAGTGAAAAGGCGACGGACGGTTACAAAGCCGAGTGGGAGGTAAAAGGTGGTTACGACGGTAAAGATAATGATGTGGCGATTCGTTAACTTGGAAGCTTCCAGCAGGTTCGTGGCGCTGAAGACCTGGTGAAGCCCTCACTCAAGGTTTTGGTTAAGGCAGTGAACTCACCCCATCGCGAAGCCCCTCAGCTTTGACTTCAATGTGTTTCTCGTGCCTGGCTTGAAGGTCGCCAAATTATGACGTAATCTTGTCCCAATTTTGCTAGATTATCCCGTCAAATCTCGCTGAGTCGGATGAAGACTTGTGCCAACCCAAATAGAGGTTGGAGACCGAAGGCTTCACGAAACTTCTTCAAGTCCCCTAGAGTCTTTTTCATCCATTGGGGAGCAATTCTAGGTAGACGAAGAAGCTGAAAATACGTCCTAGACTGACTGTATGAGCCGTCAGACATGACCTTCTCGGCTTGGTTTGAATTGAAGACGACCTCTGCCTATACCTCATGTAATAAGTTGTACGGTACAGCAGTGGAGGGAAAGTATAGATACCTTAGCTGAAAGATGGCAGATTTATCGATGGCGTCCAACAACCGGCCCCCTTCTCCGTACCACGACTTCTCGAGAATGTTGTCCAAAACAACCTGAACATGGCAGATGCTGGCTCTTTGAGCGACCATCGCGATCCTTCTTGACCTAAGCTTAACACCCAGATAAGGGGCCCGCGAACTGGAGCCACAGTTTTAAGGGACGAAAATGCAGAACAGAGAAGGAGCCTGCGCAGTTTGACATCCATTTCACAACGGCACAAGCTTCCTCAACATCGGTACCGGGACGTGGAAATTTACGGGGTAACTTTTCACGCTCCCGCTCAATCAGGAAACCTGGTGGGCCAATCCCATTCGCTTCCTGGTCGAAGAGTGTTGGCTGAAGCCATCTCATAACTAACGAGGTTCCAAATAGATGATTCAAGCTTAAATGTGACGATCCCCTGTCCAGAACCTCTGAAAGGGATACCGGTTGAAGGCGAACTTCTAGATAATGGATCGGTGCAGCTAAACAGTGCACAACA
>MU866283.1:0-56237 GCA_033296915.1 Triangularia setosa | reverse complement strand
GGATGTCTCCCTCCGCAGGCTGGGCATTTGCAAGGCAGGTGGCGGGTGAGGGTGTGGCATTGTGCCTCGCCTTCTTTTCCACCTGTACCGTGGGCCCCCGGTAATAAAATATATCCATGAAACATCCACACATAACTATCCATTGCCGACACAATAATCCCACACCTTCCTTATCCTTCATCCAATTTTATCTCCTCTTAACCCCCCCCCCCCCCCCCTCCCAAAAAAAGCCCATGTCATCTTGGCAAACCTGCCCTTACTAACCCCCTAATCACCCCTTAATCAACTCATCAACTCCTCTCCCTTTCCTTTTCTTCCCTTTCTCTCACAGCAATCCTCTATCCTTTCCTATCAATTCTTCCCAATGATGCCTTGTGGCCTAGGCGTCTTGTGCCTTCTTTTCCTCCTCCCACCAGGGGCAAAACACGGAAGAGGCCGACTCCACCAAGGGACCCAATCCTGGGTACTGGGCGGACAGGGAGTCAACAATGGCCCCATTCAAACCGCCATTTTCGTTGTCAAAATATTCCCTAATCGTCGGATTTTCGGCCTGTTGTCCACGAAGGAGCCGGTCCTCGTCCGTGTATACCATCATAAAGTGGTAAACATACACTGTCTTCTTCTGTCCGTGCCGGATGCATCTACCCTTGGCCTGGCGGACTGTTCTTGCCTGGTGCTCCTTGTTTGGGTGGGAAAACGGGTTAGCAAAGATGATGTGGCTGGCGATGGTGAGATTGCTACCAGCACTGGTGTCATCGTCAATGTCGAGGAGCATCACATGGCCCCCGTCTCCTGCCTTGAACCTCTCCAGCAAAGGAGATGAATCCGCCTTCTTATCAGCAAGATTTGTCGCCTTGGAATCTATCCGCCTGATTCTGGACAACAGCGCCTTGAGGAAGGTCTGATACTGGGCAAAAACCAGGACACGTTCGCCTTTCGCGATGATGTTTTGGATCAGCTCCATTATGTGATCCGTCTTAGACATGATGACGTCGCCATTGAGTTCGGTACAACGGAGGACAGGGCGTTCCTTGATGAATGACGAGCAATTCTTGGCGGGGCAGACTCTTGTCGTCTGCAGATGGCGACAGGCAGAACACAAGATGTGTCCACAGGACACCACGATAAACGACTGACTGGCGGAGGTGAGGTATTTTCCGCAGTTCTTGCCGTCACAGGGCGTGGTTCGCAACTTTTGATCCTTGTCTGAAGCTTCCGAGAACTCGATGAACTTGGGGATGAATGCCATATCTCTGGTCGCGGCCTTGAAGTCGCCCATGGTCTTCATCAGGTCGACCGCCGCACTCTTGAAGATAGTAAGCATCTTTGACTTCTCTTCTGGCGTTTTGAAGACACCTTCTTTATCAGATTGGGCTTTGCCGTCACGGTAGACACCTCCACGACCCATATCCATGCTATGTTCCCAGAGCAGTTCGCGAAGATGATCTTGGTTGCGAGCATCCTTCATGTTCAGCTCTTGCGATTTGGAGAGCAACTGCTCCCTCGGTGTGGTGGCAGTGACGCGGAGACCTCCAATGTCGAAAGGGAGATGCACACTAGGTTTGAATACAAGCCTGTCGGGCATGAGATTCTTGTGGGCCTTGAGAAAGTCAACTAGCTCCTTAGCAGTCCAGTCGCTGAGCGTCATTTGATCCTGCATTACATCTTGACTGAGATCGGCTGGCATATTAATAATGCGGACAACTCCCGGCTTGAATAGATCCTGCACGTCCTCCAGGATGGGACCCTTGGTCGGAGGAGTGTTGATGCCCACTTTGCGGCGTAAACGACACAGGTCGATAGCAAGCGTCAATGCGGCTATCTTGCTGAGGTTATCCGGAATCTCGATTTCCTTCTTCTCAAAGAAGTGCAGCCAGGTGAAATGAGCCTTATCGTGATTGTACGTGTCCACCCACAGGGCCTCAAAGTGCTTCTTCCAGTCCTCACCGCTGTTGCTGGTGTTGTTAGGATTGGTGGGTGGATGACCTTTAACGATGGTGTGGGCCAAACATGTGAACACCTTCTCTCCTCCGTATGGTCTAAAGTCGCCGCTGCTTGCGGCTGCATGGACCTCATCACACAAGAACTTCAGAGCCGATAGTCCGGGTTGAGCCTGCAAGTTCTTTTTTTGGCGCTCATCTTGACCACACAGGGTAAGGAGCCACCGCCTGAGCCACATAGTCTTATCCCAAAGGAACTTGACCCTCTTGCCCATCTTAAACTGGGATCGACCGAGGGACTCCTCAAGTCCTCGAAGTGTCGAGGCGCGGGACACAGACACCAAATCATTCGCCAACAAACCCAACAGCAACGTCGTTGACCTAGCCGGATCCTCCAGGTTCTCCGAGGCGTAGTCTGGCTGCTGACGCACATGGGCAGACATGGCTGTGAAGTCCCCGTCGGCGTCGAGGACTTCCTGGTGCGCCATGTAATAGCGGACTGCAGCCAATGCCGTCATGTGGACCGGCAGGACCACTTCGACCGAAGACACCTTCGTTCCAGCGTCGGCGGCAACAGTATTGGCACGGAAGAAATGCCGCACAAAGACCTGGGCCTGGGAGTGCCTCTCGTGGGCGAGAGAAGCACTCTTGAGCGCCGAGGAGTACCGGTGGTACTCCTCGCTCTTGGAAGCAGGTTCCAAGACCGGGCCGACTGTGATGACCGGGAGACCGGGCATAATGCGCGGTTCCGGCCGCGCAAGGTGAACGCCAAAAACCTTGGCCGTCTTGCAGACCTCGGAGAGGTCGAACACCTTGGGCGTACCCGAGAGGAGCCACTTCGCGTTCGCGACAAGGTTTTCAACAAAGAACGGGATGTTTTTGTTGTCCGCCTTGTGGTCGTAGGAGCACTCGTCCCACACGACACGCGCGAAACTGCAGTTATGCAGCCACGAAGCACACCAGTCCGCGCGAACGGCTGGCGCTTGCTCACCCCCCCCTTCTTTCTTCGCCGCCTGTTCTTCGGTAGCCGGGACTTTTTCTCCCGGGGATCTCCGGTCTTTCCGCCGGCTGTCCGGGACGATTTTGGCTAGCAACGCCTCACGTTCCGACGCCTGCAGACCGAAGAGGCTGCGCTGAACTCCAGACACAGCAGCGCCTGGAACCGCGAGGTGACTGGTCGTCATGATGCGGATGTTCCGCAGAGCCTGGCGGTACCAGCGCTCACGCACGCGCCCCGAGAGAGTCTTGAATGGGGGATCGCAATCGCCCCATCCAAACCCCCCGAGTCTCTCAAAGAAGTTGTCGTTGAGAATCTTGGTGCTCATGATGATGAGCTCCGCCTTCCTCAAGACCTCCACAGTAAGTCCTCCATAGAACTTAGCCACTGTTTTGATGACAATGACCTCCTTCCCGGGCTTCAGACCGAGGAACTTCTCCGCTTCGCGAGACCACTGCTCCGTGAGGTGATCAGGCACCACCACAAGAGTCGCCGAGAGATGAATGAAGAATTCCTTCTTCACACCTTCAACGAGGGGTATTCCTACTTCCTTGAGCCGTTCGTACTCGGGCTTGATCTCCTCGTTCCAACATTCGTCAACCTGGTAACGCTCCTGGATAGAGGGACCACAGTCAAACCAGCGTCGAGAATCGATCAGGGCGAGTGTTACCACCGTCTTTCCGTATCCAATCTCATGGGCCGCCACACCACCACGAGAGCTGTAGGGAAATTTGGTTGGCCAAGTCGCTTTTCCAACAACGCGGACGGAGAGAGGGGCCACCACCTCCTCCTCAATCTCGGTCTCTAGGAATTGTTCAGGGTTCTCCTCGCGGCGAACCATCCACAAAACAGCATCGTGCTGACTGTTACGGAGCTGGAGGCCGCGGTCTTCAAAGCGAGATGTGATGATTTGCCTGTGCTTGTCGGCATCTTTGTACTGAACTCCAAACGTGTTACTGTGATCGCACGATTTGATGAGAGGGTAGAAATTTGTGAAGCTCAGGGTTCGGGGCTTGGCATAGTCGAGTTCAACCTTGAAATGGGTCTTTGCTGACTTGACGGCCATGCTACCATTGGGCACTGTGCGATGTGCTTGCACAAGGTATGTATAAGCCCTTGATGCCAGCACTTGAGGCTGTAAGGTAATCAGGAGACTCAATGTAAGATCTTGGAGCCGGGCAGCGACAGCGATGGCACGTGGAAGGCCGAGGTGAACATCTTCAAAATATCTGGCTTCATCGGGGTCCTCCGCAGGTTGACGCTTGCACTTCACCATGGTGTCGCTGATGTGGATCTCTGGCGGTGGCCTTGACCATTGCTCATACCGGTTGATAGGAATCCAGTCGTTGAAATGTTTGACTGCTTCATGAGAGCGACGGAGACGCTGGGATCGGAAGGCATTTACGGCGAACGCAAAGTCATGTAGGAAGTCTTCAATTTTGTTAGAAGGAATTATGGTAAATTGTCCTGGGGTGCCTTGAGGCCCAAGCATATGCTTTCGAGCGGTCGACATGGGAAAAGCCTCAACATTGGTGACGATCTCAGCGAGGACAGAAGGTGAGGAGTGCGGAGGGTTGATAGCGTCATCCCCCTGAGACGACAGAGTTGTGATATCGTTCGTTTGGCCCCAGTGAATCGTGGTATGTTCGAGACGTTCCCAGGTACTCCTGGTGTAATCTTGCTGAATCTCAGTCCAATATCCTGGGCTAAAGACTGTCGTCTTGGTGACTTGCCCAACGGGGAGGGTCGTGAGCTTCAGATCTGGAGATGCTTGAAGGTAGGTATCCCTGAGCTCGTGATAGTCAAGCTTACGCATCTCACTTGTCCAAACCAAAGAATCCTCGCTAGGAGAACCGGTCCGAGAACATTGACGCAGGATGAAAGTTTTGTCTAACTGATGGCTGCCTTGTTTATCTAGACTCACGTAGAGCCTATTGCCTGCTGTTCCGCACTCAGGTGCATGTTTGAAGATGCCGTAGACTTTCTGCTTGACACAGGCAAACTAGGCCGTAGCAAGTGGCGGAAGGTCTTTGTTGGGCTCTAGATTAGAAATGCCAACAGTACTAACAGCAAGCTTATCCAACTTGACGGTGAGGTCAATCCGGGAAGGGATCCAGAAGGACCATTTGATGTCTTGAACTCCAGCGGTGCTCATGGTGAAATCTCCCCGGGCGATGGGCGGGCCTGGCTCAAACATTCTCGGGAGGCTGGGCAGATTGTTCTCATGGGAAGACGGGAGGTCGATCCCAGGAGCGCGGTGGATGAACCAGGTGGCTTTTCCATCTTTGCCGAGAACGAGACGGGCAACGGTTCTTGTGGATTTGTAAGTGACCGTCACGACTTCTGTGGCCTTGATCCCTTCAAAGAAGTAGCGTGCCTTGTAAGCCAGGATCTCGCAGGCGGGGGCTTTGGCTGTTGATTGAATGACTCCTAGGTTTGTGGGAAAGACCTGGAAATCGAAAGCTTGCGGGAAGTGGTTTTTAAGTGATACCTTTCCTCCATCAGGAGACACCTGGTTCTTTTCTTCATCTAAAGATCTGAGACAGCGGATCTTGAATGGTTCGAGTTGGTGGGGAGGGTTTCCACTACATTGCTTGCAAAGGGTGGTTTGGCAAATCTTGCAGATGAAGTAGCTGGTATTTTCTTCTTCATCTGACAAAATTGGAGACGGACAATGGCACACCCGAATCATCTGCCGAACAAGTCGGAGTACAGTTTCGGGGTCACGCAGGACTGGTAGAGGCGGAAACTGCTGAGTGCTGGGCTGCAGAAGCAACGTGTGTGGTTTCAGGTAGTGCTTGAACCGTGGGGCCAGGAGGCCGCTGACGGAGTCGAACAGCCGGGGATAACGCCGGTTAACTGCAATCAGAGCAGCATAGGTGGCTGCACCGACGACGGTGACAGTCATTGCATTGCCCGCCAAATCACGAAGCTGCTCTTGGGTTTCAGACGAAATGACCATCTCGTTGACAGGCATGCCTTGGAGAGCCATGACCTCTGTACCGGTGATTGGACGCATCAAATCTGTGACCACGGGGTCGCCGCTGGGGGTGATGCAACCGATGATACCCAAGGCCTGCTTGAGCTTGGTGATGCCATCGCCATTGCGGTTGAATGGAGTGCATCTGTCGACATTTTGGCTGACATCAACCACGCAGGTCTTGTGACCGAGATGAATCCCCGACTGGTTCCCGGCGGCTTCAATAATATCCATCAGGTCAATGACTCGACTTGTTTGTTGTGTCCACCAGAGGCGCCATGCTTGCGGCGGGAACTTGGGACTGATCATCTTGAGGTTCCGCATGGTCTTTTGGCTGAAGGGGTTCTGGTCCATGTCGAGCCCGTAGAGTTCACGCTCAGCCGCATGACGAAGACTGCTCATTCCCCAATCAGAGTTGTTGGTAGGGTGAGGTTTTTCCATATCAGCTCGGGCCATGATTGTACTGATGTCATCGGGCATTTGCAGGAATGAGGCGATAGATGCTGAAGGAGCGCGCTCAAGGCTCTTCATCATTTCTTGCCAATGGGTTATGATGTACTGGGCCTCAACCAACGTGGGACAGTCTGGAAAGGAGGAGGCGTCGGTGTCGACTGCAATGAGATAACCGCGCTGTCGTGTCTGCGGCAAGTAATGCCGCTTGCTGTCCACCCGCATAAATTCCGCTTTGTATCCGACAAGAGGAAATATCCTGTCGACATACATATCCCAGGGCGCGCCGTCGACATTCTCAAGAATTATCATCTTTGGGCGTTTCTCTTTGATGAATATCAGTGCCGAGAAAAACGTGCGCACCGATTCACCAAGGCCTGGCTCGTTGATGCCCTCAAGGCACTTGTCAAGCGCTTCTTCGAACTTCTCGTCACGCTTGACCGGGTAAACTTTCTTCTCGACATCCCTGTCTTTCTTCTTCTTATCTTTCTCGGGGAGCAGCCACGGGTCGAGGGTCTGGAAAACGCCGAGCTGCTTTTCGTTATTGTCTTTGTTCGCAGCAGTCATATTGATGTTTAAAGTAGAGTAGTCCACGCATGAACAACCACAGAAGAAAATGTCGATCTTTTCTTGTGGAACGTCAACCTTGGAACCGCCCGCGGTGAGACTATAGCACCATGTTAGTCGAGTGACGTCGCAACAACTGAGTATAAACTTACGCTTTTCCATCAGTGTGGCCGGCAACCAAGGCCAACTCAACAACATCGCGGAAGATGACTGTTGGGTGAGGGAGATTCCTCCTGATGAAGCCTTGTTTGAATCCTTCAATCTCACAGCTGAACAGGTGAACCACCTCGAAAGGGGTTCCGTGGCCATGCATCTCGATCGCCTTCTCCAGCATATCGAGGGCAATTATGGGAGCGTCAGTGCCGGAGCACACAGTTGCAACCCTCAAGGTGATGGCCCCTTGGGAAGATGGCGGAACACGGGAGACCATGTCATGGAACATGTCTCCCACCTGGGTCAGTGGGGCATGGTCGGTGAGAATGATCTCCTTTTTGCTCGACTTGCAAGCACCAAGAATTCTCTTGTCAGCGTCGGCGAGTGTGAGTTTCTTGGTACTTCTGGACGATTCGGCCGTCCCTGAGTCGTCGGCTTTGCGCTTGGGAGGCATGACTTCTATCTCGTCTTGTATTAGCTTCACTCAATACTTAATTTAATACCATGATCGACATGAAAATACATACCGATCTCGAGTGTTATCACTAACCTGGTGGCAATTTGTTTGATTTAAAAAAAACAAATCGGATAAGAAACGCTCAGAGAAAAAAAGAGCGCAAGCAAACCAAAGAACCTTAGCGGGGCGTTTGTTTTGGCACAAACCAAATCATGAACCTGCGATGGCAGAGTCACCTGCGGGAGGGCGAAAAGTGTTGGCAATTAGGGGCGCGGCGATGAAAGCATAGACCGGTAGATAGAGCATGGGCGCGGGCGCGGGCGAAACGATCTGGCAGTATATCGAGCTGTCAATGTCAAGACCAAGCGTGGCTATGGGGCTCAGGGGCAAGTAAACAATGCCCAGGAGCCCATAAGATAACATGCCGCCCAAACCTTGGAGGCTGGAGACTAGAGAATAGAGGCGCTTTTCACAACAGCAACGTGCCTCGACACGCCCTGAGAAAGAGAAAGTGCTGGTACATGAGCTGTATGGATTGTATAAGGCTGACGACGTATTGGCTAACAATCCAAGAAGATCTCCATGTCCATGCCCACATCGAGCTGAAATAACAGAGTGATCAGAGTGTCGGGATATTTCAGGCCAAGGTGAGTAGTGCAGCTGTTATCCATCTGCACACTTGGTTTGTCTTGTGACGGTAAAGCTATTCTGGCAGAACAGGGTAATTGGCTCCCGAGCTGTAAACGTCTTTGATGGTGTAGGCAGGCACAGCATTGCCGACAATGATAACATCAAAGAGCTAGGGCAACGCTTGATGCCGTATGCGTCTGAAGAAAAAAGAAAATTAGCCCGAATGCTCGGCTGCCATAGAAGACAAGGGCTGTCTTTGTGCTGTGCTGTATTCAGGGGGCTGATCTTCATATTGAAGTTAAAAAGTATGCAATGTCATATGTCGAAACAAAGGTGTGTGCCCGTACTCACAATTTCTGATAAGTCCGCAGCCCATCACCCACGAATTGACAACACAAGAAAGGGGAACTAACAGGAAATAGAAAAGAATGAGGGACTGGCCTACAAACATTCTTGTCAATGAAGGGAGCAATGGATGTCATGCAAGCTCAACCCAAGGAAGAATGGAAAGATATGGGACATGACTGCTTCAACAGATGAAGTAGCATGTGGAGGTTTTCCGGGGCGTTGGGTTGCCTTGGCTCGAATGATTTCGGAAGGCTGGGTAGGAGGATTCATATATGCTGAGGGAAAGTTGAGCTCGGGGCCGCCACACCACCAAAGGAGCGGCAGGGGAATCGGGCATGCCAGAATGCCTTCCAGGATGAGTAGTGAGAGGGGCCACCATCTCTTCCTCGATCTCGACCTGTAAGAAATCAAAAGGCTTTTCCATTTAGAGATGTGGCTTGCTAAGGAGAGAAGGATGTCAAAGCTGAAGAACCAAGGACTAGGTAAAGGCAGATGGAACCTACAGCAACTCTTCCAGATTATCCATCACAGATTCCATGACGATTAATCGTCCAAAGTAGGTGGGGCGCGGGTGGAAGGTCGATGTTGATCTTGATTGGTGGATGAAGACATGTCGTTGAAGGTGGATTCCGCCAAGACACGTGGCTGAACAGTTGGGGCATACCAAACCACTGCCTCACATTCCAATGCCTAACAAATGAATTTCATCAGAAAGACTCAGCTTCGAAGGCGGCTTCGGTACCTGCGGTTCGTGTGTTAGCAAACAAGACCAAAAGAGATAACAGACGGAGGGTTTACAGCTCGAAAAACTCACCGTTTCGGCGACCGGTCTTTTGAGCAAAGCGGAGTTCTTGATGGCCGAGATGATGAAGCCCGAACTGGTGTCGACAGATGTCCGGAATAAGCTGGAAGACCTTTCTGGTGTCGAGATAAAACCTGGGGACAATCCTTACAACGCCCTCATCAAGGCTTGCCATGGAAATGCGGTACGTCTTTGAAGAGTGTCAGGTTCTTTTGTTGTTTTCTGGTGGAGGACAGTCGGCATTTGGTGAAGAGGAACGAACGAAATTGAGGAAATCATGAGAGATAGCGTATGGAAAAGAGATTGGGGAGAGAAACGCAGATAAATCTGCGAACTTCAGTGACATTTAAGCCCAAGTAAGCTTTCAAAGAAGAAAGATGGGAAGAGGGAAATTAAGGGAGAGAAGAGACAGGCAAGTGCCGGGAACGAGGGGTTGTTGGCTGGGAAGGCACCGGAGAAATAGCTGGAACGGGTCCGGAAGTCCACGGAGGGCCAACCGCAGCCGGAGGAAACCACCGGATCGCCGGCCGAAAATTCGGAGAAGTGCCGGCTTATTCGGGGGTTAAACCCTAACAGGTTATCGAAACCAAGAGAGATAAATAGGCAAGTGCCGGGGATGAGGGTCGTTGGGCGGGAAGTTGCCAGGGAACACACCGGAGCGGGTCCGGAAGCTCATGGATAAAGTACCCGGAAGATAGTCCAGAAAACCGGAAGGGCCCTATAGAGGGATTAGGAAGGCGCTCCACAGTCGCCAGCGACCTACCCGGTACCTTCTTGGCATGAAGTTAGGGCTACCGTGTGTTCAACACTATCATGGGTAGTGAGAAGATGCCCCAAGCTTGGCTTTTTCTTTTCTTAATGTCAAACGCCAACGAGTCTCTAGGCTGTGGGCTATATTTGAAATAACACACGGGGGACTGGAATGTGAGACATGAGGTACTAATGAGACATGGTTCCAGGCCGAGATCCAGTCATTGTATGCAACACATCGCATTGCCCGAAATCTGCAGCAGAAAGAAAAGTTCCTGTCACCAGAGCTCAACGAATTGATTATCGATCCGTTTTTACTACGGTTAGAGAGCCCTGAGCTTGAGCCCGGTTTCAAGGACCCTCGCAACTGTCTTGTTTTCTGGGCCAGGCCTCCAGATCATATCATCCAACTGGCTGCCCATCTTCAACAGGCACTCAAACAGGCAGCTCCCAGTAGGCACACTCTTGCTTTTAGCAACCTTCATCCCGTGTCGTGAGCAGAACTGATTGAAATCACACCCCACAGACCTGTGGCTTATGCCGACTCACCGGATGCACATGACCACGCTTGAGATTGCCCATTCGCGAACACCCGCTGAGATTGCCAGTATGGTAGCCCTCATGCGGCCGAAAATTCCTAGCCTGACAAACATTTCCTTCGCCAAGCGTGCTCGTCTAGTGAAGCCGTTTATATCCTATGACCTCTCGGCCTTTGCTGTTTCATTCTTGCCTGCGGCGGGCGAAGCAGTGTTATCGCCATCACCCATGGCACCACACACAGAACACATCGCCCATCCAGGTTTCTTGAATGATGACGCAGCAGAAAGTGACAACTACACCTACCACCATCTGCGTCGCGATGTCTTTGACGAAGCACATGCAACTGGAGTGGAAATTGGGTCACGTTATGTCGTCCCCAGCGCTCACATCACTCTCGGTCGGTATCTCACCCAGGCTGACCACGAGACACCTGAACAGCGGCAGAACTGGATCCAAGCCATTGATAATTTGAACAAATGGTTGGAAAGCAAGGTCTGGGATGTGGAGGGCGGGCAATTTATCGGCGAGTGGATTGTTGGTCAGGAGAGAGGACTGGATGCACGGAATGGGGCTCTTTGGTACGGTGGTGGTCGTACTATCATGGTTGGGGAGGGATTCTAGTTATCTGCTGTATCGCAGGGACTCGGGGAAGTTGGAACATGACTGCTGTTTCGGTGGTGGTATGCATAGTCATATGAGGGTTAGGGTTCGAAGCTAATGTGTGTTTGATGCTCTGAGACGTGTTCCGCCGCCGGGTGCGGGTGGCCGGTCACGGAAACGGACCACAAATAAATGCTGTGGGGCTAGGCTGCCGAGCACCATCTGGCCACTGAAAGCTGATTTTAGCATGTCAAGACCCCGCTGTCCCCGGCTGGCCAGGGTGGAGCAAGGGCCTGGCACGCTTGTCTTTCCGGACTGGACGGTCCTGAGCGGCCCTCTCGATCCGCATTCCGCAGCGGGCATAGCCAGGCTAACAAGCAGCATCCCGTCCTCTCAGGTTCAAACTGTTAGAATCCTTCTAGACGTTAGCAATGCTGTAGTGTAAATCCACGCGCCAGGCCAGCCGTCTTCCCCACGCAAGCACCTTCCCGTCTCCCCCAGCGGCGAGTTTGTCGACCGATCGCGACAGGCCTCCTCCATCCAACCCACCTACGCCAATCCCCACATCATCGAACCCGTCCGCCGCGACCCGTCCGCCCGCCCGCCCGCTATTCTAGCTGCCTCGGGCGCCGTTGTATGGTGCCGAGACGGTCAACGAGACACCTATTTCATTCAATCTTCAACAAGGCTTAGTCGTCGTCACGACTGCGAGCTTCTGGTCCCACACATCAACCCGTTGCTGAGCCCCAGCTTTAATCGGGTCCATCGCGATCGGCCTGTTCCTCAAAGATATTGTGAGCTCGATCGTGTGTCAGCTTTCTTGTCAACTGTGGCGACAGACCGAACTGCTTCTATATTTGTGTGATTTCTTTACTATGGTGCCCTGGTGATGCTATAGTCGATGCGCTTGGGAATTGGCACAACAATAGGAATACTGATTCCTCGGAGCAGACAAAGCAAGCTCCACCTCGGGTCGGGTCCTAGAAACAAAAACACAATAGTGGCAGAGAGAGAGCACGAGTAGTGAGGAGCAAGCATACCGACAAGAGAAGAGAAGATTAGGGCATGTGCGTATGCGCTGAGGCCGTATGCCCCCGGAGCGAAGATTGACCAGCCCGCTGCCGGCCGCCATGGACACCAGACCGTATAGCAGCAGCGGGAATGGTGGCGCACCTGCACTCCCTGAGCGTCCGGCGCAGAGCTCGGTGCTTGCTCCAGTGTCCGAGGCGCCGTCGTTGCGCGGCATGGAGAGGCTGTCAACCAGTAACCTTCGCAGCACCTTCCGCCCCAGCTTGGCCGTGCAGCACCGTGGTGACACAACCGTCACACCTGAGCCGGCTGAGGTCGCACTCGACAGCCGCGACAGAATTGGGATCATTGGTAGCGGCGCCGGGCCACAAACGTCCCGCGGTTTCGGTTCCGTGTCGCCCCAGACCTCTCCCAGAACGATACCTGGTGCTCCGGCCAACCTGCCTGCGAGGCGTCAGGGTGTGGTATTCAACGATTCCTTTGCTGGGTCTTTGGAGGGTAATTCGTCGAGTCCTCCGCTTCGGCCGCCTTCGTTTCGGCCCAGGACACATACCATGGACGGTGCTTTCCGCCAACAGCTTGCCCCTACCGTCGAGGCACGACACCGCGTCGGCTCTTTTTCCTCGTCTCTCCCCGTGGCCGACGAGCTCAGGCTCCCTGCTCTCCAGCCGCCCCTTGACTCGTACCGGCTCCCAGATCTTCAGCAGACACCACTCAGCACGTCTGCGCAAAAAGACAAGAAGTCGTCCAGCACCCGCAGCCGCTTGACGAAACGGCCCTCGTCTCGGCCCTGCTCGCCTTTGCTCTCTCTCCCACCATCTGTCGACTCCTTGCCGCTGCCCATCCCCACGACGGATGCGAACAAGGTGCTGCTGCTGATGAAGAACCTTTGCGGCAGGATGCGAGGTGACATCGAGTACCAGCGAGAAAGTGGCGGACCCTGGCACAGCGGTGTATGCTATATAGAAGAGGACAAGGGGAGCCTGATGTTTGACCCAGGGGATCGGGGCCCTTTCCATACCACACTCGTTCCTGACCTACGTGGATGCAAAGTTGTGCCAATGGAACAGACGGACGGAGAATATCAATGCCTGGAAATCATCGCACCCCAGCTTACATCAACCCTCCTTTTACGACCACTAGTTGCCGAAGAACTCGACCTATGGCTAGCAGCGCTTCTTTGCTGGCAACAGCTGCGACCGACCGCTTCAAAACACACACCAGCCCGCCCAACCACCACTACGGCTCCGGCACGACCTGAGGTCAAGCGACGTGTGTCTTCCTCTGGCCTCCGCGATACCCCGGTAATCAAAGTCGGCAAGGTCATGCTGTGGGATAAGGGCGCTGCCACTTCCCCTCGCGCTATCGTCAAACGACCCTCGACACGTGATCTTCGATCAGCGCAAACTGCCTGGAGAAAAGTGTCTTGTATTCTTCACGACAATGGAGAGCTCAAGTTCATGACGGAAAATGATGTAACGGTGCTCTCGATCATTGAGCTGCCTCAGCTGGCAAGGTCGGCCATTCAGCAGCTGGACAGATCTGTCTTGGATGAGGACTACTGCCTGGCCATTTTCCCCATATACTCGTCAACATCCACCCAACTTTCGATTTTCAGACCAATATATGTCTCATTAGAGTCCCGGGTGCTTTTCGAGGTCTGGTTTGTGCTTTTGCGCGCATTCACTGTCCCTGACGTCTACACTTTGGATTTAGCCAGCGGAGGCCAGGTGTGTGAGGTTACCGATCTCCAAGCTGAGCCTCCTGGCGAGACTTTTAGGCTAGAAAAATCAATATCCGTGAGGGTTACGGAGGCTAAACTACGTGGGCGCACTCTCATTACAGATAGTCAAGCCCCAGACCGTTATGGCAAGGGTGGTGATCACGAGGGTATCACGGGAAATTATCTGGCCGAAGTCATTCTGGATGGAGAGGTCAGAGCCAGGACGACAACTAAAACGAACACAAAAAAGCCGTTTTGGCGGGAAGATTGCGAGTTTGTGGACCTCCCCGCGTCGCTGCCATATCTCTCCGTGCTTTTAAAAAGAATCGATGGGAATATGGAAAGCTTCACCCACCAACTACAAGCTAGTTTAGGGTTGGCCAAGACGGGCAACCTGGCTGAAGTTCTTTGCGGTGCTGTTGATATAGCGCTGCATCAGCTCGATCGAGGGAAGGATCACGAGCAGTGGTTCCAAATCTGTGACGAAAGGCAGCAGTCTGTTGGCTCCATGCTAGTACGAATTCACCATGAAGAGCTTGTGGTGCTCCTGTCCAAACATTACCAGCCGCTTTCAGACCTCTTGCACCGATTTAGCTCTGGATTGACGGCCCAAATCACCGAGGCCCTTCCTGGAAACCTGCGCCGGGTCGCCGAGACGTTTCTCAACATATTCCAGGTCTCAGGCACTTCGAATGAGTGGCTGATGAATATGGTTGAGGAAGAGATTGATGGTATCGGGAGCCAGGCCACATTGAAGAAGCCCAGATTTAGCGGACGCCTCAAGTCCAATGACTCTCTTGAATCTACGAGCGATCGGGAGCAGATTGTTCGTGATATGGGCAAGTCACTCCAGGGAGAGGCCAATCTGTTGTTCAGGGGCAACTCTCTGTTGACGCAGGCACTTGAGTTTCACATGCGACGCCTTGGAAAGGAATATTTGCACGAAATATTGGCCGAGAAGATATTTGAGATCAACGAGCTGAACCCCAACTGTGAGGTGGACCCCAGCAAGTTGCAGCAGGGCGAGGATGCGCATCAGCATTGGAATCAACTCATCCAGCTGACGAACGAGCTCTGGGGCTGCATTGCTGCATCAGCGTCACGCCTACCACCCGAGCTCCGACATATTCTCAAGTACATCCGTGCCGTGGCTGAGGATCGTTACGGCGACTTCCTACGCACCGTGACCTACACCTCGGTATCTGGCTTCCTCTTTCTTCGCTTCCTCTGTCCAGCTATTCTCAACCCAAAGCTATTCGGTCTCCTCCGTGACCACCCCCAGCCCCGAGCCCAGCGCACCCTGACACTCATAGCCAAAGGCCTCCAAGCCCTTGCCAACCTGTCGACAATCGGCAAAAAAGAAACCTGGATGGAACCCATGAACCGCTTCCTCACCGCACAGCGCCAAGCCTTCAAAGACTTTCTCGATGCCGTCTGCGCTATCCCCGCCGAACGCACCAAAATGACCCTGCAAGCATCCTATTCAACCCCAGTAGCCATCATGGGCCGGCTGTCACCATTAGCTCGTGAAGGCTTCCCCTCACTACCCTACCTCCTCGATCCCGGTCGCAACTTTGCCGCTCTCGTCAAGCTCTGGATGGACGCCCACCCTGCCACGGCCAGCGCCTCCCAAATGTACACGGGGGACCTCCTCAAGTTTCACAACTTGTGCGTCGACCTCCACCGCCGAGCAACAGCCTGCTACTCGCAAATCGAAACCCTCCGCAGTGCCGCCGACGCGGTCGGCCAGCTCCCCGATAATGACCGCATCAGCCTGACCGATGCCCTTGACCGGATCAGCCTCGGTGATACACTGCACATCTCACCATACAACAATAGCAACCACACAGCCGTCTGGTTCGAAACCGAGGGCCTCCCGCCAGGCTCAGCGGGGAGTGACGTTATGCTCGACCACAGCTCCTTGGCGATTTCCCCAGGTAATCTTACCAAATTTGACACGCGGTTTGGTGGTGGTGGTAGTAGCGGGGTTAACAACAACAACAGCAACAACAGGCAGGTCTCGCGAAGCAGTGAGATGGCTGGCGCCTACGGTGGTGGTGGCGGTGGTCATGGAGGCACAGTGCGTAACCTGCCTAGGAAGCTCCTCAATGGGTTTATTCGCAAGACGAGGACGGTTTCACCGGATATGCCAGAAGGCATGAGTTCGTTATCTACTCCAGGTAGTGGCATGTCGTGGGATCGGGGGCAGCAGCAGCCACAGCAGGAGAGGGAATATGAGCGGGATAGTAAAAAAAGAGAAAAAGACAGAGACCGGGCTGGGAGGGATAGGGATTAGGATGTTGCGGAATAAAACCGGGCCACCAATCAATAATAGCCTATGGAGAGTTGTTGAATTGTGTGCATCATTGGTTGGGGGAAAGGGGAGGGGAGTAAAAACGGTTTTGAAAGATCACAACACAACTGTCTTAAACGCTGGGTGATTGCGGGCAGTTATGGAATATGTTTTGCACACACACTTGCGAGTTTTTGGGTGTTGTTGCTATTGCGCATATCAGGAAAGGGGGAGAGAATGCTGCCAGGCGACAGCAACAACAACAACAACAACATACTATATGCAGGATATGCAATCAATACCCTCAATTAGCTCTGGTGTGCCACGGATAAATATATCAATTCAAATTATAAAGCCGAAAAAGAGAAAAGTCAAATCTTAGTTTTTGATAAAAAGCCTGTGTCCTCCTATTCTTTCTTGGGTATGTGAAGTACGTGCGAAGGTCCCCTTTATTTTCATCCCATCTCCAGTTTGACGCCACGAAAACCCCATTCAGCAAGAGAGAACAATGTGTGGAAAAACTACCCGGCTACCCTGTGTGTGTGTGTCCGAAATCGCTTGCATCAAAGTCATAACTCCTCAATTTTGTGTCCCATTTAGCTAAAGAACTTCTTGTACGCCGCCTTCTCCTTGGCACGTCTCGCGGCGGCCACTTTCTTAACCTCGGCCAGCTCCTTAGCGACAGCAGCATTCTCCGGATCAGCTTTCTGGGCTTCTCCCAAACTCTCCAAGGCAGCATCCTCATCCTTCAGACGCAGCTGAGCACGGCCGCGGTGGTAGAGAGCCTTGGCCTTTTCCTTGCCTGAGATACCAGCCACCGCAAGGGCACCGTCTGCAGAACGAACAGTGTCATCCCAGGCCTCCAGCTTGAAGTTCATGAGCGCCGCGTTCGTGTTGAGCGAGATGCGCAAAGCGCTGAGCTTGGTCTTAGTCTCTTCGGGTTCGTTGTCGAGGTCGGGGTCCTCGTTCAGGTAGCGCAAGCCCTTCTGGTACTTGTCCAGAGCCACGTTCAGGTCGCCAGCCTTGAAAGCCTTGTTGCCAAACTCCTTGCAGTCGCTGGCGATTTTGAGAATTTGGGTGGCGGCAAGGGTCTCGTCGCCGGTAGCTTGGTCTTCGGGGAAGTCTTCGTACTCGTCGCCATAGGCGTCGGCAGCCTTAGTGTCGGCGGCGATGGCGTCAGAGCCGGAGAGCTCACCGCAGTCGGCGATGACGGCATCTTTTGTGGGCTTGTCGTCTTGGGTAGTGAGGTTTTCGAGCTGGCGGACGATGGACTTGCCGCTAAGGACCTCTCCGAAAACGACGTGCTTTCCATCGAGATGTGGGGTTGGCACGGTGGTGATGAAGAATTGGGAGCCGTTTGTCCCTGTAACCACGCCGACACTAGTTAGTTGAACTGTCCGAAATTGTATTACGGGAAACGTCCTAGCGGGTGTTACATACCGGGACCAGCGTTCGCCATGGACAGCAGGAAAGGACGGTCGTGCTTCAGCTGAAAGTTTTCATCCTCGAACTTGGCGCCATAGATAGACTCGCCACCTGTGCCATTACCGGCCGTGAAGTCACCGCCCTGGATCATGAACTGCTTGATGATGCGGTGAAAAAGCGACCCTTTGTAGTGCAGGGGTTTGCCGGTCTTTCCAATACCCTTCTCACCCGTGCAGAGAGCGCGGAAGTTCTCCGCAGTCTTGGGGACGATGTCATCGTATAGCTCGAATGTGATGCGGCCGGCGGGCTTTCCTCCGATGGTAACGTCGAAGAAGACGCGGCTGCGAGCCTTCTTGGTCTCCTCGGTGCTGCTCATGATGACTGTGGCGGGTAGAATCTATGGTAAATAGGATAGATTGTGAATTGTTTCTGGAAATCAAAGAAAGGTCAGAAGAAAGTCCCCTTTTGCGTTTGCGGATGCGCGCTCGTGAGGTCAGAGTGGGTGCAACACGGATCAAAACTCACGGCTGAGGTGGGGTGCTCGAGGGACACTTTGAGGAAAGAGTCTGTTTTCGGGGTCGTGCAACGGAATGGGTTTGAAGTAATCAACAGGGCAGTGTGGATGAAGGACTAGAGCGATCACACACGGGTTTGGGGATGCCAATGGGGCTTTTTCAATTACTTCTCGGCCTGTAGAACACACTGTCAGACAGCAATGCAGGCATGGAGGGGATCTTCCTGAACCTTCGAAAATGGTGGGGCTATCAACAGTCAAGCACCAGCAATGAATGAGGGGCCTTTGGGTTGTGGGGCCTGTGGGCTGAGAAGCCGCAAGCGTTCTTTCCTGTTTGGGAAAGGTGCCATCTTGACCACATGCCTGCCGCCGTCCAGGGAGAATCCATCTCCAGATGTCGTCGAATCACTGCAGCTGACTGTGATGATGATTTAGATGGGGAAAACATCGTTGTAATGGTACCAAGTAATCTTAGTTGGGTGTTTCGGTGGCTTTGGTCTTCTTCTGGTCTTTTTCCTTGGGAGGCCCTGTTGACACCTCAAGAGTGACCTTGGTTGATGTTAGCAAAACACCCAGAGAAGAGTAAAGGTGTGGTAGGTGAGAGCTCACAGGACCATCATTAACCAAAGCAACCTGCATCATGGCTTGAAAGACACCATCCTTTACCTTGTCGGCAGCATAGCCTTCCTGGACTCGGCGGTAGAAATATTGATAGAGGTTCTTGGCTTCCTCTCCTCCCATGGCACCGTGGAAGTCCGGCTTACTGCCTTTCTTGGTGGAAGCCAGAAGGGTGAACTGCGATACTGCGGTTGCAAGTGCTCTTAGCATAGCTGCAATGCTAATAATTTCCAGCGATGGATTACTCACCACATAGCACTTCGCCGTTGATATCTTGGACATTCTTCTTCCAGCGGCCGCCCGCATCGTCGTCCCAAAGCCTCAATTTGAGGACCTTGGCTGCCAGGGCATCTGCTTCCTTCTCTGTGTCTCCGGGTGCAACAGCAGCGAGGACCAAGATGCCCTTGCCTATCGATGAGACCAGCTCCTGGTCCACTGTGACCGAGGCTGAAAGCACTCGTTGGAGAATGGCTATTCATGTATATATCACTTAGATTTCTGCCCTCAAAGCATGTCTCAAGACTGTTGGAGGACTGTAACATACCCTTCATGGCAGCACGACGAGTACAGGAATCAAGAAATGAATATAGAGGAGCCCTCACAACCCTCTTCTCAACTTATGAAATGGTCAAATTATGAGTGGCGCTTTGTCAGCCTGTGGCAGCCAGCTGAATGGCCTTGTTGGGTTATAAAAGTGGATCATGAAGCCCATCCCTGTTTCTCCAGACATTTCCCGACTGTAAAGCAGCGACCGTGGGACTTGGTCAAAGCCAAGTCCTGTGTAACAGAACAGATAGTTGGGCATATACAATTGCCCCAATGCAGCGGAAAACAGCTGAGAGAAGAATATGAAGTGCATGAAAAGCCCCTTCGATTGATATTTTATGGATTAAAGACCTCAGTCAGAGAGTTTTGCTGCATGAGCAACCCAATTGAGATAACCCAAGAGCGAGGTTCTTTATCGGGGGCGATAGTGGATACTAGTGCGAGTCCCGATTCCAGGTATCACACTGCGGGCGAGTGAGGTGAGAGCGTCTGAGCTGGGGCTTGCCATTCTTTGATTTGGAAGCCTGCCATCTCTGCTGCATCAGCAAACAGCCTGGTTTGTTTCAGCGACTTCGCATTCACCCCAATACCGACCACAACCTACACGACAAACATACCCCCCTCTTGCATGTCGCCCTTTTTGCGCCGACAGAGCTACAATCATTCACAAAGGTAATTTAGTTGGCCGTGTGACGTTGCCATTCCCCCGTTCCCACCCTTTTGGACGAGCTGGAGCTTATTCGAGCAGCGTCGGCAGCCACATTCCTACTACCTTCTCTCGACGGGCTGATTACCTGCCCGGAATTCTTTGGTCGCGCGACGGCCAACCACCATTCGAAACCCCTCACCTAGCCAACCTCACGAGTCCTAAAGCGCAGCAATCACCGGGAAGATGGCGGCGCGAAAGCTGCAGCAAGAAGTCGACAAATGCTTCAAAAAGGTGGCTGAAGGTGTCGGTGACTTCGAGGCCATCTACGAGAAGATTGAGCAGTCCACCAACCAGGCGCAGAAGGAGAAGCTAGAAGACCAGTTGAAGCGAGAAATCAAGAAGCTGCAGAGGCTGCGCGATCAGATCAAGACATGGGCTGCTAGCAATGACATCAAGGATAAGGGGCCGCTGCTGGAGCAGCGGAGGCTGATAGAGACGGTTGGTCGCCTACCTGGTTTGATGATATGGATGTGCTGTGTGCTTACTGGTGTGTTCGGTCTGTCTAGCAAATGGAGAAGTTCAAAGCTGTCGAGAAGGCGATGAAGACGAAGGCGTACTCGAAAGAGGGGTTATCAGCCGCCACCAAGTTGGACCCGAAGGAGCAGGCAAAGCTGGAGGCGAGCGAATTCCTAAGCAACATGGTCGATGAGCTCGAGCAACAAATCGAAACCCTCGAGGCCGAAGGCGAATCAATACAGGCGACCATGAAGAAGGGCAAGGGCCAGGCCACCAAGCTGGAGCGCATCGCCGAGATCGAGCGCATCATCGAGCGGCACAAGTGGCATCAGGGAAAACTGGAGCTGATTCGCCGCTCGCTCGAGAATGGAGGCGTTGAGACCGAGCAGGTCACGGACCTGGAGGAAAGCATCAAGTACTACGTGTCGGACGGCATGAACGACGACTTCCCCGAGGACGAGGGAATGTACGACGATCTAAACCTGGAAGAGGAGGAGGATGCGTTTGGTATGAACCAGGAGAACGACAAGGGGTCCTCACAGGACACCCAATCGATACAGGACGAGCCGGCTCCCGAACCCGAGACAAAACCGGCACCCGCTGCTCCGGCCGGGAAACAACGCACGGTAGCCGATGCTGTGGCAGGGTCGGCTACACGACGTCCCTCGGCCCAAAAGTCACCCCTTCCAACGCTTGCAACCGTCCACAACTCTCAATCAACCAACAGCAATGGAGTCCAGGCCAATGTTGCCATGAAGCCGGCAGCTCTACCAACCCGGCCCGCCGAGGGTTTAAAGTATGCCAGTGCCGCAGCAGCAGCAGCCGCGAGCGATAAAAACAACGTAGGCATCGCGCCTTTACCACCTCCGCCAGGTGCCCCTCCAGTGGCCGCCGCCTCTCCGTTGCTGCCGAGCCAAGTGAGGACAAGTACTACTAACTCTCCCGGCACAGCACCCATTCAACCGGTGGTACAAGACAGGGCACCCCCTCAAGCTGCCCAGCCACCAGCCAAGGAAGCGCCCAAGTCTGCAGCACCGAAGGGTAAGGCTCTAGCACAGTCACCAGCGATAACGACAGCAGCTCCCGATCATGGAGATGGCACCACCACGCGAGGTTTGTCGAGACTGCCAAGAGCAAGAGTTCACGAGCATGAAGCTAACAAATGTTGCACAGCAGGCTCAACAACAGGGGCACCGGTATCAGCACCAGCATCGGCTGCGAATGGTGTTTCTAACGGCATCAAGCCAATCGAGGAGGAAGACGAGGAGGAAGAGTCGATATATCACCTTCCCGCAGCCCTTCAAGACTTGGTGGAGTCATATGAAATGACCAAGAAGCGGCCGGCACCAATAAACTCGCCATCAACCCAGAGGATGCACTTAGCATCGGAAGTGGGTAAGCCTGAGGCCGTGGATGCCGAACCACCCCGCGGCTATGTGCCGGACGCGAAGTACCACGCGCAAACACACTTCCCACAAGAGCCGCTAGAAATCCTGGATGACCCGCGTCTGTACGAAAGAATCGATCCAGACACGCTCTTCTATGTTTTCTACTACAAGCAAGGGACATACCAGCAATATCTTGCTGCGAGGGCTCTGAAGGACCAGAGTTGGAGGTTTCATAAGCAATACCAGACATGGTTCCAGAGGCACGAAGAGCCAAAGTCGATCACCGAAGAATTCGAACAGGGGACGTACCGCTTTTTCGATTATGAGAGCACTTGGTGGGTCTTGATGCCGCAACACGCTTATGAATTCTTGCTGACTGGGAACTTTACAGGATGAACCGTAGAAAGGCGGACTTCAAGTTTGCCTATAAGTTCCTGGAGGACGAGGTTTGAAGTTCATCTCCGTGCGGGCCAGGTGGCAACCGTGTCTTGTGACGACAATGGTGTCACGGTATTTGTGTGCGGTCTAGCGATGTAACATTAAGGTTATGGCTCTCTTTCGCGGGACATTGGGCTCATGGGCTTCCCAGAGCGTTGATAGCCTTCTGAGCTTTATGGAAGAAGCAACATAATTACAATGTTTTGACTCAGCAAGCCCAATCATTACTGTGTTGTAAGCATGGCGGATGATCTTGTAGGCGGACAAACGTGGTGGGCAGATAAGCATGAGACTGTAGAACTGGTGTCCAGATAAAAAGCAATCGCGGCCCAGATCAGAGGTGAACTATGGATGTATATCCAGAGGAGACACCCGCACTTTTATCATTGTCGGTGAGCTGACAGGCAAGATCAGTTATACCTTGATATATACAGCGCCACGGATTCGCACCACACTGGTCTTTTCCATCTCCCAGCCTTGCAGTGCCTGCGCCCTTGTCGATCCGTTTTAACTCGGCACTTTCTTAGGCATCGAGCTGATAATCAAGGTACATAGCTACATACATTTCGATCAGGGGGTGGACTTGAGAAACGGCCGGATGATGGCGATAAACGGGATAGAAGGAACTGAAAAAGAATCTGTCACCACCCGTCCCATCATCATCAGAAGGTCAAGCAATCAATCGATTGGAGGTCCGGGATTTAGTGTCGCTAGCCCCCAACCACACAGCCTCTCATGTCTGCCTTGCAAGCCGAACCGGCCTCGCTCTGCCAAGACCTGTCGTTAGCACAAGGCGTAGAGAATGCGCGAGGCAGCCATTTCCCCACAACACCCCATGGAGGCGTGATGGGCTGCCATTGGGCCCTTTTCTTACACCAGATATGCAAGGGGATATGCACATCAACCATACAGACATATCCAGAGGCTCGATGCAGAAGGCAGCCTTCAAGGAGGCTCTAGGGCGCGCACCATCACTCAACTTGCAGGAGCCTCAACCTTTTCACCATCTGCACAATACGATAAGGTAGGCGTCTAAGTCACGTTCACACCCACCATCTGCAGAGAAAGCAAACTTGAGGCTGCAACAAGGTGTGCGGTGTGGCACCAATGACTGAACCTCGAATCAGAACAATGCAGATGAATGCAACTTCTTGTCACCGAATTCCTTAAGGACTCTACCATCGCACCACTCTCTGTCAAAGTGGCTGCCCAGCCTGCCGAGATTTCAAAGCAATAGTCCCCAGCTTTGTGGGCTGCTCAGCCGCACTGGAACCCCAAATTCCAAGTGTCCTGTGCCCATCACAAGCTACATGGCTCTGCAGTTATACCTAGCAAGGCTATAGGTACCTGATGATATCACCTGCTTGTCGACCGGCCAGGAGATAAACACCGCCGAGCGTTTGGACCTATCATGGGCTGCCAGGTCTGGCAATTCTACGCGATTAGTCACTGAATAGATTCTAAGACTTGCCTGCATAACGATACTGCGCCGTCGGGCAAGAGATGCTGTGGCCCATGATACTTGGGTGATTTCCATTTCGATGCTCCCCTCTCTTCGCGGAGACGGCCGATGAGAAGAAATCGCTGGTTCTACAGACAATCTGGGCGCTTGATCTCCAGGGTTTTCCTCGGTCCTAAATATGTGCAAAGCATCTTTATTGGTATGGCCAGCACGCATCGTGGCAATCACATGGAGTTGCTTGTTATCATCCATTCGGCTATCTCCCATCCGCCTCTCTCACGTCTCAAAGTCACCGCCCATCTTTTCTTGCCGCTAATGAATCGGATCAAACAAAGCCTTCGATCGCCTTATTTACTTCGACCAAGTACCACATGCGGGGGATTTCACTGCTTGTGGATGCCTTCTAGTAAGCCCTGCCAAGGCAATATGCCCACATCCAAGAAAGGCAAGCAAGTGTCAAAAAAGAGGCGGTTCTTTTGTTTCCGACCCGGAGCCACGTGCTATTGCATCAAACGCGCATTCTAGACTGATGCCGGATGTTTTGAAATCTCGCCGATTTCTGAGAAAAGTCAGTTCTCCGTCATCATTGGAAGATCATTCTCGGTACTTGGGATGCTCACCGAAGGTTGTCTGGCGCTGGGAGCTTGTCTCCGAACATCTAAGCCAATAAGCGATACCCAACACAGAAAGACGTTACGTTAGCGTCTTATTTCCACATTTATTTCACCATTATTCATTATGTTTTCTGGATAGTCGGTTCAACTTCCATTCCTTCTGGCAGGATTGCTCCGTCATCGGCGTGGCTGCAATCAATAACACCCCCTCAAAGCTTGAAACTGGGCTGTGGTGACACTGAGGAAACAATGAGGCTCGCGAACAGCCCTCCGCCCAGTATCTTGGGGAGGCAGGGTTTGGGTAGAGACGCATCAACGGGCTGTGGGCAACTCGCTACTACATGCCTGGTGGGTGTGTGTCCCCAGCCTGCTTGCACCATAGCTCTGCCGTGGTATCATAGCTATCTGCGATAGGAAATCGAGCTTGACGTAACCCCTGCTTGCAGATATTCCCGCCTTACCGACGGTGTAGAAGCTGCCCGTTTCTGCTTCTCTTGATAAGTGGTCCGTGGTGGATGTACCCGTGGCTCAAGATATATGGTTTACGCATTTCCAGGGAGCCTCCCACGCTTTTCATACTCATCTGTCTACAGCACAACAACTACCTTCATCATCTATCTACTCTCCTCTTTCAAGCAAGAGTGGTGTAGGCGAATCCGGTTTCCAAGTCCAAGTGTATACATAGTTTATACAGTATAAGCTCTTCAGACAGTGGTGAGTTCTTTATATCTCTACGTGCCCTCTGACCATGCAAGCAGCAGGCCACGCTAACAAACCCCAACAGGCGTCTTCAGAAGTGGTTGTCGGTCAACAGCACGGTTTAACCACTATAACTCATGGCTTACTCTTCTTCCTACCTTCAAAGCCCAGTCTTTGATGACGCTTCCTACCAAGATGGCCCTTGGCCTGTCCCGACAAGTGAGACCATGCAAAGAAGCAGCTCGCAGTCGACAGCCAACACCAACTTCACCTACGCCTCCAGTCAGTACTCGTACACGACTGACATGTCGTCAGTTGGCTCGCCAATAGTTGAACGCAAAACTTATGGCGATGGCTGGCCAACGTCCTCATATCATCCTCAGCCACAAGATTCAGACCAGCTCGTCGCAAACGTCGGTTACCATTTGCACGATAATGATCTCCAAGCACCACAGGACCTTCAACTGTACACAACGCCGCTGCAGGCATTTGAATACCAAATACCCGATATCGCGTTCGCTGCGGAACAAGCCACCAACAATGCCAGCCACGCAGCCGCCAACGATTACAACAACAACTCCTGCGGCACCGACCTCTTCGTCATCACCTTTGACCAAGTGAACTACGCCCAGCAACAACTCCTCAGCCAGTCTGGGCAAGGCTCCGACTTATTACATACGGAGGCAGTTCAGCAGGCTCTCTCAGATTGTCTCTGCTACCAGTTTCGAAACCTAGAGCGGGCTTCCGCAGAAACCATCAACTGCGCCCTCGACGAAGCAGCCTACCACCTACAACTGGAATACCGCAGGACAGGTGTGACAGAAGCCCAAATACCCGACATCTGCCAGCTGGCCATCTGCGGAATCCTACGGCCAGTCAAAGACCTTCTCCGTGATGAGTCGGATGCCTCAGCCGCCTTGGTCACCCAACCACCCCACGGCTTCGAAGGCTCCTCCTCATCAATCCTGTAAGTCACCAGCCCACCTAAACCACCTCATACGCCCCTTTTACTGACCACCCCCTTCCCTCTTCAGCCCCCCCTCCGAAAAACAAACTTACCCCTGCCTTGTCCCCGGCTGCAACCAAAAGGCCTTCTCCCGCTCCGCCGACCTCGACCGGCACTACAAGCAGGTCCACATAGATGAAGATAAGAAAACCAAGTTCATCTGCGACTACAAGAAATGTCCCCGTCACGAACTGCCTTTTTATAGGCAGGATCACTTCCGCGATCATCTTCGTGACTTCCACAAGGAGGACCTGCTCAGGCGAAGCAAGAAGGAGAATGACAAGTGGTGGGACACGAGGGCGCCGCGCGCGGTGTATAGTGGGTGGTGGAGGTGTAATAGGTGCTTGATGGAGAGGGTTCAGGTTGCGGTGGATGGGTATACCTGTCCGGGTTGCGGGAATCCGTGCGAGAGTGAGAGGGCGAGGAAGAGGGAGGAATATGCTAGGGAGTTTGCTTCCTAAGTCAAGATCAGGAGGAGGGGCGGCATTGTCTTCTTGATTTCGCGATCATTTCTGATGCTTGGTCTCTTTTAAGACCGAGGGCCGCATTGTTCTTTTGGACGGGGGAGGCTGTTTGCCTTTATGGTGTTTTGTTTCTTTTGCATCATCCTGGGTGGCTTTTACAACACTTTCTCTCATCACGACAAAGTCAGAACTGGGGATACGGAGTTGGGGAGCTTCTTGTTTTGCTCTTTTTGTTTTCTTCTTCTCTTTTGTATCGATGACGGTCACGATGATGATGATCAGCAAAGAGGTCAGTCGTTCGTTACCTCCCTTTTTAGGATGTGGAGGGGGGTTTTTTTTTTGGTGCTTTCAGGGGCGTCCTTGCTTTTAACTCTGTTACTTGGATCATCGTCACAGATGGTCGCCACTGGCCTCTTTCAGGCTGAATTGTCAAGGTGGACAGTAAGGATTTCTGAGGATATGGAACAAGGAGGTGGCGGGCTGGTTTCATCTCACACTAAAAAGGCCCACAGGAAGAGAGCCTTTTGGACACGTTTTTTCATTCCATATTCAGCCCAACTGCTTGCAGATGGGCTGTGTACATTGCATATTGTACTCACGTTTGTACGTTATGGGAAACCATACATTGGGAGGTTAAACAAGATGATAGATCAAGATCTGGGATGGGATGGCATAGGATGGCATGGATATGTCATGGTTGGTGTCGGGGTTGAGGAAACAAGTACTCCCCCGCTGTATATATATTTGTCGCCTTTCTTTCCAAGACATGTCGTCCAATGTGGAGCATGTCGCCGGTTCCTACACCGGATCTGAGCAAGGAACGTCATGGTCCATAGCCATAGGGCTTCTGGCCTTTGATTAAAATATGAGAATAGACTTCCCCTGCAATATACAATCTGACTTTGCAAATGAGGCACCGTGAGGAATCTCTGTGGCATCTTGATGAGCGAGTCGTTGGACGGGCGGTGGAGTTGGCATGGGTCTCTTCACCGGACCGAGAGCATGGAAACGATGACGATTCATTGATTCAAGGTCTTATCGATATGTAAGATTTTGTGGATCTGCATCGACAACATCCCGAATTCGGTGCAGGAAAAGAAAAATTTCAACGAATCAGGGTGTTCTGTAGGCTCACCAGAATTCCTGCCACTGGCGGCAGCCAATTGCTAAAAGCACATATAGACTTGTCTGTCATCCCATGATATTTGTCACGGCCACCAGCGGGGTTTTCGTCGTTGCTCCATCTCCTATATCCGGCGATATCCGTGACTTATCGCCGTTTTCCTGTGCGTGCTTTTTGGCGCCTGGCCGCCCCCATAATTCACGTTGCTGGACAGGGGTTCATCGGTGTGTGGGGAAATCGGTCCCCTGTACCGGCGTCTTTTGACCCCGCTTGCCCCGCTCCCCAGGGTAGCATGCGGGAAGAGTTTTATCCTTTTGGTCGACAAACTTGCGAGCTCGAAGCGCAACCGGCCTCCCGTGTCCCGTCTATTGCACTGTTGCTGCGTCTGCTATGCCTGCCGCCGCCGCCGCCGCCGCCGCTGCTGCTGCTGCTGCTGCTGCTTCTGCGTGTTGAAGAGAGCTGTCGCCTAGGTGTACAGGAGAGAGGCCAGACACGGGAGTGTGCCACTGGCAAATTAAAGAAGATCAGGCTCTAGGCAGGGTCCCTGCAGCTGGCAAAGTACAAAAGTATCGCTACTATCCCAGAATATATATCGTCGATCCGGCAGCTACTGTTCGGTGACAAGACCGCTTTTCGCTTCCTTCACCGTTCTCGCCGCCGTCATCGCTCTCGCAGCTCCTCCCATCCACCACCTTTTAAACCGCAGTGCCTCTCGTGCCTACCGCTCCATCTGTCCAGGCCCGGCCTTGTGCTACCTTCTCTCCCCCCCCAACCCGCTGTGTACCAGGCGCTCCCAGTCTCGCCGATCTCCTCTTGTTCCCCTCTGCCGGGCGTCATTGCCGCGGCCCACTCGCGACAGCTCGAAACACCCAATCAAGCCCTCAGCGGCGGCTTCATCCTCGGCTTTCGTCGCCATTCTCATTTGAAGTGCAGCTCCGACAATCCGACGAGCTGCCACCGCGGGTCGGTCCGGGCGCGAACAAACCCCCCTTCCTGACTAAACCTACCTCTTTGATACATCGCCCATTTTGCCCCTCTCTACCCCCCCTCCCTTCCCCTCCCCTTCTTCTCGCCATGTCTTCCATCGTCTCCTCGGCCCTCCGTGCCTCTTTTACTCGTCCATCCTGCTCGCGTGCTGTCTTCACCCCGGTCTCCAACACCATCCGCACCACCTCGAGAGCCACTCCCGTAACCCTCGCTCAGCACTACAGACGCACAATGGCTTCCGCCGCTAAGATCAAGGTCAAGAACCCCGTCGTCGAGCTCGACGGTGATGAGATGACCCGTGTCATCTGGCAGGACATCAAGGACAAGTTCATCACCCCCTACCTCGATATCGACCTCAAGTACTACGATCTCGGCCTCGAGTACCGCGACCAGACCAACGACCAGGTCACCATCGATGCCGCCGAGGCCATCAAGAAGTACTCGGTTGGTGTAAAGTGCGCCACCATCACCCCCGATGAGGCCCGCGTGGAGGAGTTCAAGCTGAAGCAGAGTATGTTGAATTTGCGAGACCCTTTGTGTCCCCTTCCCCCCCTTCCCTCCCTTTATATATCCGCCTGGGGGCTGGTGGGAGACTCTATCACAGCAGAGTTTGCCTCGGCCCGCGGGACTCAAGCAAGCAATATGGCTCCAGAAAAAAAGAGTTCGGTTCGGCTGACGGTAAACCTGTTTTTTGCTTCTGATAGTGTGGCTCTCCCCTAACGGCACCATCCGTAACGCCCTCGGCGGTACCGTCTTCCGCGAGCCCATTGTCATCCCCCGTGTTCCCCGTCTGGTTCCTGGATGGAAGAAGCCCATTATCATTGGCCGCCACGCCTTTGGCGACCAGTACCGGGCCAAGGACTTCGTTGCCCCCGGCCCCGGCAAGCTCAGCATGGTCTATACCCCCGAGGGTGGTGAGCCCCAGGAGATTGAGGTTTACAAGTTCCAAGGCGGCGGTGGTGTTGCCCAGACCCAGTACAACACTGACGAGTCCATCACTGGCTTCGCCCATGCTTCCTTCAAGCTCGCCATTGACAAGGGTCTCCCTCTGTACATGAGCACCAAGAACACCATTCTCAAGAAGTACGATGGCCGCTTCAAGGACATCTTTCAGGAGCTCTATGACACCCAGTACAAGCAGGCTTTCGAGGCTAAGGGTATCTGGTATGAGCATCGTCTCATTGACGACATGGTTGCCCAGATGATCAAGAGCAGCGGTGGTTACATCATGGCTCTCAAGAGTAAGTTTGCGCAGCCATTGGGACCTGTAAAGCCATTGAGCGGACAAGAAAACTAACATGCTATTCTAGACTACGATGGCGACGTCCAATCCGACATCGTCGCTCAGGGTTTCGGCTCCCTCGGCCTTATGACCTCCGTCCTCATCACCCCTGATGGCAAGACCTTCGAGTCTGAGGCCGCCCACGGCACCGTCACCCGCCACTACCGTGAGC
The DNA here is from genome assembly GCA_033296915.1 of Triangularia setosa. Classification (NCBI taxonomy): domain Eukaryota; kingdom Fungi; phylum Ascomycota; class Sordariomycetes; order Sordariales; family Podosporaceae; genus Triangularia; species Triangularia setosa. Next base: position 26,075 of record MU866283.1, on the reverse strand, counting down.
ACCAGAAGGGCCGTGAGACCTCCACCAACCCCATCGCCTCCATCTTTGCCTGGACCCGCGGTCTCATCCAGCGTGGCAAGCTCGACGACACCCCCGAGGTCGTTGCCTTCGCCGAGGCTCTCGAGAAGGCCTGCATCGACACCGTCGATGTTGATGGCATCATGACCAAGGATCTTGCCCTTGCCTGCGGCAAGACTGGCCGTGAGGACTACGTCACCACCTCTGAGTACATGGTCGCCGTTGAGAGACGACTCAAGCAGAGCCTCAAGGAGAAGCTCTAAAGCAATTTACGCCAATCAAAAAAAAATCTGATGGTCAAAAAGTGGCACACATGTTACGAGGATAGGCTGTCCTAAGCCCGCCGCGGAGAAAGACGAGAGAAGAGTTGCATCCACGCTGTCACCAGTAAACCGTAACAGGGCTGACTGAGCAGCAAATCATAGAGGATAGGAATCATAAAGATTTTAACCTCGATAAGCTGGGATAAAGAGAGGAGGGTTATCATGACATGTCTGGGTTTGATGCTGCGGCACAAACGCACACATGTTGTTTTCCTTGTTTGGGAGTTGGTAACCAGATTTATCACAAAATTGGGACGCCAACTTCAGATGTATATTGCCGAGTTGGGATCTACAGTACACTACAGGCTCCCTGTATATAAATGAGCATTTGAAAGACACTTCTGCGCATGTGTGATGTATTGCAAGTGCTTTGGATGTAACACCTGTTTGTACACATGTTTCATTCCACTGAAATCATCAACGAAGTTGGGTTGAAGACTCCTGCTGCCCAACACTTCGTTTTTATCAAGTCTGTGCATAATTTTTGCTCAGCGGATGACTATCTCTATTTCCCCCCAAACTCCCATGATGCCTGTCCCGTTTTCATGAGCAAAATAACATATTATACACATGCGCTTCCACTCCCATACGCCTGCGACTAGCCATCACCTTCACCCCTTGCCCGACAACAGTCAAATTAATTCTAGAAGAGCCTGGATGTGAAAAGTTTTGAGGAAATACATATGCTTAGTTTTCTCGCTGGTTGCGGAGGTTGAACCTCACGAAGAAATGAAGAAACTCGTCTCCCTAAGTCGCTCGTGTTTCGTATCCCTTAAGTGAAGCACTTGGCAAGAAAACAGAAAGTGAGAATAAAACCCTCCTCAGTCGTCAACATCCTTCCTATACACCACCGACCCCCCATCCCCCGACCCTCCACTCTTCCTCGGCCTTTTAGTCGCCGGCGCACTCGGCGTCGCCGCACCAGCATCAGCCCCGCCGCCCTCACTCTTACGCTTCTTCTTCGTCGGCCTGCTAGACCCCCCCTTCGGTCTATACCCCGGATCATCATCCGCAATCCTCTTCCTCTTCCCAGCCCCACCAGCACCCGTCCCCTTCCCACCGGTAGAAGCAGGAGTGGGAGTGGCAAGTATACTCGCCGACTCACTCGTCTCCATCTCATCAGCCTCGTCTTCCAAAGCAGCAAGCTTCTCGGCAGCAGCCCTCCTAGCGGCGGCCGCCTGACGCTTGACACGAGCTGCTGGGTCGCTGCCCCGGACCTTACCCCCTCGGGAACCGGGGCCGCCTCTCGAACCTGGGCCTCCGCCGCGGCCGCCTCGGGTAGAGGAGGAGCTCGGGGCAGCAACGACGGAGTCATCGGCGCCGCCGTTTTTGTGTTGATCGTCCTTGTCTTTGGTGCTGCTGTCTTTGTCACCGCCGGCGGCGTGGTGCTCCGTGTCTTGGAGGAAAGTGTTGGGAGCGTTCTTACGGAGCCAGTTGTGCACAGAAACAGGGTTTCGAAGGGCGTAATCACGGGAGGTCTTTTCGCGGGAGGCGGCGGTGGTCTCGTCTGGGTGGGCTAGCGGGGCAAGGGTTGGGAGCTGGTCGGTTTCGTCGAAGAGGCGGAGGTCGAGTTCATAGAGATAGTTGTCTACGTCGTCGGCGGTGAGGAAGGAGGGGGGGTGGGGGGCGCCCTGGAGGGGGTCGACGGGGGAGTCTCGGCCTGCTTGGAGGTCGGAGATGAGGTCGGGGAAATGCTCTGCGGCGGCGGCGAAGGGGATGTGCGGGACCTCGCGGAGGAGCTTCTGGAAGGCTTTGGCGGGCTGGGGGCCTTGCGTTGGCGTTGATGGCCTGTCGATGTCGAGGCAGAGGGCGTCATCATCGGCTTGGGGGTCGACGCTCAGGTCGAATCGCTTTTCGGGCGGAATCTGGCCTGAGTTGTTCACATCTAGAAGGAGGTCGAGTAGTCGACTGATGAATGATAACGTTAACAGAAGTGAACTAAATGGTGATGGATTGGGATTGGGTGTGCAGAGTGTGCTACTTACTCGTTGTGAACCGCGAGCCTCTTGGCCGTCGCCAGCGCCTTCTGTTCCATCAAGTGAAGGTCCTCGTTGGCCTTCATCTTGTCGTCGAAAACGATGCGCATCTTACGATACTTCTTCTTCCATGACCGATATGATGGCTTCTCGCTGGTGGTTCTGATGTGGTGGCCATCGTCCTCGTCCTTGATCCTGCGCGCATCGACATCCATCTCTGCGTCTGGATGCGTGTCCCGCCGGCAATCGTGGTGTTGCTAATTCTTGTGAAATGGAATTCAGAAGAAACAGAATGAAAATCTAGCTGCAAGGCGGGCAGCTCGTGTGCCTGGGGTGGGGATTCGCGGAAAGTCGAAATGGCGTCGGGGCTGTGTGCGAGCTTGTTGTCGTTTCTGGTGATGCTCTCTCTTCGATGTGTGGAGTTCTGCGCTTCGCAGTTGGAACTTGGATGGCGCGTTGTCCTTGACAGCCAAGCCCCTGCTGAACAGCGGATCCAGGGGCGGCTGAAGGTAGAGATACTTGGAAATAAAGAGCAATCAGGCGTTGATGGCGTGTGCACCCGAAGTACCGGTACCTTAAGGCACGGCAGAGCTCCAGCCCAATCAATTCTCAACCCTGGTTGCATTTTCGGATTCTCAAAACCTCACTTTCAACACACTCCTCTCTCACCTACCTATTCACTGCCCTCTTGGTTGTGCTTGAAACCTTCGGCCCAACCCCCTCAAAACCAATAACCAAAGAGCCAGCTGACAAGGGTGTATGATCTGCATCCTCGCTCTCAAAATGGCCGAAAACGCAGCAAAGCGCCTCAAGACGGACAGTGGAGTGGTTGCCATTGGCACTCACAACGGCCACTTCCACGCCGATGAGGCCCTCGCAGTTTACATGCTGCGCAAGCACATCCCAACCTATGCCAACGCCAAGCTGGTCCGCACCCGTGACCCCAAGCTCCTCGACGAGTGCGGCATTGTCGTCGATGTCGGTGGCGAGTATGAGCCTGCCCGCCACCGCTACGATCACCACCAGCGCACCTTTTCCACCACCTTCCCCGAGCGTGCCACCAAGCTAAGCAGTGCCGGCTTGGTCTACATGCATTTTGGCAAGCAGATCATTGCCCGCCGTCTCAGTCAGCCCGAGGAGAGCGAGCAGGTTGGCCTTGTATGGAAGAAGATCTATCTGAGCTTCGTCGAGGCTCTTGATGCCCACGACAACGGTATCAACGCCTACGATGCTGCCGGTCTTGCAGCTGCTGGTTTGGAAAAGAAGTTCTCTGACGGTGGCTTCACCCTCGGCGCCATGGTTGGCAGACTGAACCCCAACTGGAACGACCCAATTTCCGAGGATCCCGTCGCTGCCCAAGAAGCCGAGGACAAGCGCTTCGAGCTTGCCAGCCAGCGCATTGGTGAGGAGTTTGACCGCGACCTGGACTACTTTACCTCCGCCTGGCTGCCCGCCAGAGAGGTCGTTGCTGAGGCTTTCTCTGCGCGTAGTGAGTACGACGCCGGTGGCCGCATCATGGTCCTCAAGAAGCAGTCTGCCCCCTGGAAAGATCATTTGTACACCCTCGAAGAGCAGAACCCCGAGGCCGGCAAGGTCCTCTACGTCTTGTACCCCGAGAAGCCCACCCCCGATGCGAAGTGGAGGGTCCAGTGTGTACCCGTCACCAAGGACTCGTTCCAGAGCCGGAAGCCTTTACCTGAGGCCTGGAGGGGCTTCCGCGACGAGGAGCTCGACGGCATCTCTGGTGTGCCAGGCTCCGTCTTTGTGCACGCTGCTGGTTTCATCGGTGGCAACAAGACCTTTGAGGGTGCTCTCGCCATGGCCCAGAAGGCTCTTCTTTGATGGGAAGCCCAACAGAATTTTGAGACGATGATTAGCTCATTGCTGCCCAAGCGGGGCTCATCCGAGGAAAAAACGGGGGGGCATTGGGGTTGCAATCCCATGCGAAACGGAAAACGGCGCAACGGCAGTATGAACTACGGCTGTCAGATGTGTAAGCCGCCGGGGCCTAGACAGGTAGCTGGTAGTAGCTCGGGTGCTTCGTCTTTGTCTCCTCATCGACTCAACCCCTAAAGCAGTTAGCGCACGGCATTGATCAAGTCCATGTGAGCCCAAGGCGAGCAGAAGGCTCGCGGCTCCTTGGTGTCAAATCAAAGACATCAAATTACTTCTTCCTATCAGTCTCGAAGGAAGTGCTACAAAGTAATACACATCAAAATAAGAAGCAAGTAACAAGCAAAGAACCTCAAACATGGAGGTATATCCCCGTGTACTCGTTTTTCAACTTCGCATTTCAATATTCCAGTCCATTCTCCAGTCTCCAAAGCACACACTAGGCTCACCCTCTTGATAAGAGGCTTGAATCAGTCACCCATTTTGGGTCGCTAACGTCAACATGAAAGCGTGACAGGACTCAGGGTTGCAAGACATAGCAAAACCCCCAAGCCCAATGCATAGACAATAGCATACACACAGCAAAACAGCGAATACGCCAAGTTACACGTTTGAATAGATTCAGCGGAGAAAAATCAGTATCCCTGCCTCGCGTTTCTCTCTCCTTCTCCCTCCTACATTGTTCGTCGTGATCGTTCATCATCAAACAGCTACCAACATTCAGCAACAGCGGGGAACCCAGCCCCCCTCCCCTCCCCAAAGCCAAAAGAAATACAGAAAACGCCCCCAGAAACCAACAAAAGAGTTGAAAAGAAAATAGCAAGTCCTCATATCTCGTGTGTTGAGTTGCCTCGGGTGCAACAGCCTCTTTCTCTCTCCGTTCATCTTCCTGTTTTCATTCTTTTCTGTTGTTCAGGCCCCCCTTGCCCAGTCATCCACAGCAATAATAATCGCAGTAAAGCTGTGTGTTTATCGCCTAATGGGTAGCCCGTCCTGGTCGGTAGGTACGGCGGACGGCTCAGTGCTGGCAGCAACCTGTTCATTCTCAGCACCAGGGACAGGGACACCCTTCTCGAGCTCCTCGGCGCTGGTCTCCCGGTTAAGGAAGCTGCTCTCCTTGACGGGGCTGCCGGCCTGCATGCTGTTGTTGTGATGTTGGTGGTGATGATGGGGGTGGAGGATGCTGCCGATGCCGTTGGGCCCGCTGACGGGGCTCGACAGGTGGGGGATGTTCTCAGGGACGGGGTGCTGGCTGCCGACGGAGCCCGTGTCGACACTGTCACCCTTGCCGGCCTTGCTCATCGCGTAGTCGCCGCTGTCGAAGTACTTGCGCTCCTTGAGGTGCTTGGCAAAGTGGTCCGACTTGCTGGGGAGCTTGCCGTAGAGCCGGAAGAGGCGCTGCTCCTCGGGGGAGAGGGACTGGAAAAGCCAAAGGTGTTAGTCAGACATTCTAGATGATCCAAAACGAGGTTCCAAAAAGGATAGGACAAGACCGAACACACCTTGACATCAATCTTTTTCGCCTGGTGGGGGTTCATGATTGCGGCCTGGCCTTCTTTGGCGAATGGATGGGTTGGTAGGGGTCGGTCACGAACAAAGCTGAATCGCTAAAACGAATCGAAAACTGCCTGATCGTGTGTCGGGGAGTGGGTGCTCGGGATAGAGAAAAGAGAGATAAGGCACTGGTAGCTAGATAGATTTGTTGAAAGATTCGATCGAGGTCGGTGAATGTTGTCTGGTATTCTTGCGTCAAGTGAGGGGCACGATCGAGCTTCTGAACAAGACGGGAGGTGAGATGTCACTTCGCTCTTCTGGGGTAGAAGCGGCCCAGGTGGGGAGAGATTGGCGCACTAGGCTGCGTAGGGGCCAGTCATCTGCTAACAATTGGCGCCGCAGTGCTAATGTACCTACAGTAGGCTCTTAGAAGGCTGGCACAGTCATTGATTGCTGGAAACTCAACGAAAACCGGGCATTTTGACTGGAAAGAAAGTGCAAATCGGAGCTTCTTTGTTTTGGAAGTTTAAAGACCAGAAGCATTGCCTTGAAAACCTTCTCTTAATAACCCTCTTAATGTTTTGACCCATCGGCCAGCATCCTTCCACCTCGCCGCCTCCTACTATCGGCCACCCAACCCCAACACCTGCGACAAGAACCTTCAGTTTAGTCTGACATCTGACCCTACGGCCCACATAGAAAAAGATATCGAGCTTCACGATTGTTTTACACCACCATCAACTTCATGCAAAGCAATCGATAAGCCTGGGCATTCCTTGCTCCTCTGTTCTTTCTGTTATGGAGATACTTCCCGCCTTACACAATCGACCACGGGACGTCACATTGGAGAGCCAATTTGAGAGCATTGGCCACATGCTGCCCTTCGCTCAACGCTGTGTAACAGAGTTGGACATCTCATCTAGGGTGGTTAGACAAAACGCGGTAGCGTCCTACCCAAACCTAGGCAATCAAGTCAACAATTGACCGAGGGGTTATTGTGTATAGAGAGCCCCACATTTTGCATAGGAAAACTGTTGTTTTCAATGTCAGCCGTCTCTTCCACAATTCACTCGTCCCGTGTGACAACCCCCTTGTCAGAACCTCTGAAAGGGATACACAGTTGAAGGTAACTTCTGAATAATGGTTCGGTGCAGCTAAACAGTGCACAACAAGTAATCTCAATATAAACACAAGATGCCGTGAGTACAAGCTGTGAATGCATACTGCGGAACTATCTACACCGGCCAGTTCTTCCGTATATATAGACCATAGTTCTCCTGGATCGTTATTCTCTGCCAACGATCCTTCATCCTGATTGGCCTCCTCCACACGAAAAAGGACGGGGGCGTCTTTGAGCCCTATTGGCTCTCTGCTTCTCTAAGACCCGCAATTACTTCTGGGTCGTGACAGTTAAGCGTAGGAAGTTAAGCGTAGGAAGTTAAGTGTAGGAAGTTAAGTGTAGGGTATTTTACTGCTAGGATGAGGTGGAAAGGGGATAGGATACCACCATCTACGGCATGTTGTCTTGTATATCTCCCCGGACCAGCCGGAATTGTGCCTGAGAGGACAACAATATTTATATCAGGGAGTTCAGCCTGCACCATTCCAGTGCAATATGGTGATGGGAGCGAGATCCTAAGTAATCCCTCTACTGGCTGTTCACACTCAGATATGTCAGGGACGTATGGATGCCCAAGCTAGGTGCTCAAGGGTTCAAGGGCTGAACAACTAAGCAAGACAAAAGGGACAGTCAGATTGCAGCAAGCCAACCCGCTACTCAAGCCGATCACTCCAATAACTTTCCAGGCCTACCAATGAAGTATGGATGGTGGCAATGATAGAAAGAGTTTTTTCTTGGCCATTATAGTCTTTCTGTGGGCATATCTACCGACGAGCTGTCTGGTCTGGGAGCAAAACTCGGCTAGTGTCACGGTAGGCAGGACCACCGCATCAAACCAACTGTGATTGCTATCAAAAGCTACAGGTGAGTCAAGCTTGCCGGCTTGACTCAAATCAGTGGTGTATATATGGTGAGGGTGCTGGGGCGCTGCGCGCCAGTGCCATCACAGCTAGCATCCCTCGATCTGATACCCCAGGTTATCTCAACATACTGAGAAAGAGGGACGTTTTAACGTGTAAAGCTAAGAGCAATCTGTGACCTGGGCGTTGTAACTCTTAGACGTTAAGCTGTAGGTGTTCGAAGGTTTTCACGGGGGTGCTGGAAGCATAGGAAAGGGTTTCTTGAGGAATAATTGGGTTGCGAACTGGGTAAAACCTCTGGTCAGTTAGTCCGGCTGGATGGGTACTGTCCTTTGATGTTCATGTTACATGTCAAAGTTGGCGGCTTTGGAGAGGGTACCTTGTAGAAAGATATGTTTGTTAAGAGGTAGGAATGTGGCTGGGCTCAAAGACGGTTATATGTAGGCTGGTCAGACAATCAAACAATGACGTAGGGAAACAGAAGCCAACGCACCACACAGCTTATTATTCCTTACTATTTTCCAGGCTTTGATAAAGCATCCCGTAAGTAAGCGATGCTCTATGTGATGGCAGGGGAACTACGGGACAGGAAGTGGAACACGAAAAAATACCCCGGCAAAGACCCTTGAAGAAGTGGGTGAGTTGCAAGAAAGCATACTAGTCCTTATATAAATTTACAGTCAAAGTCTACGGGTCCCTCCCCCTCCCGTAGACGAGTTCAAGTCAGTAGAGTTTTAACTATCCCGCTACATGGCCTCGTACTCTTCAGCACCAGCAACAGACTCTACGCTTGGCTATTAATTCCCAGAACTCACTGTCCACAGAAAACGGCATCACGTTCGCTCCACCAATACATCATCCAATCAGTCACTTTCTCCCACCGAAAAGCTGTCACAGCTTCGCCAGCCTTGAACCCACGGTCCCGGCGTCTTGAGGCTTGGAGAGCGGGGTCAGCGCGACAGCAATCCCTTGCTTTCCATCTTTTTCCCCTTCTTCTTCACCTTTGAAGTAAACCTCCTGGCAGTCCTCAACCCCGACTCCATTCGCAAACTGCACTACCAGAAAATCAAGGGCTGTGCCTGGCTCCCCCACCGCCACCATCGGCGCGTGCCAGGTCCCCGCGCCGTACGTCACAGCTTGCTTGCCTGTGGCAATAAACGCACGCAATCCGCCAAGATCAGGAAGTCCCCTGCCAGGGAGAGGGCGGGGGTAAGAGGTTCCTGCTTGGTCTGCGGTGGTGAGGTTGGCTGGAACCGGCAAGTTTGAGTCTACATCGGCAGGGGGCAGAGTGGGTGCTACAATGACAAGATAATATTGGTTGTCAGGAGCTGATAAAGGGATAAAAGTCTGGGTTGTGAAAGGATGGCGCTCCAGCACACGGACGGGGAATGTGGTAGCTGGTGGCGGCGATGGTGACGATGAAGAGGTTCCGATGCGGGTCCGAGAAGCGCAGACGAAGATGTTCATCACTGAGACGCCTGGGACGGCACTGGGAGCCTGTGGGTAGAGGTTGATTTGCCGGGAAACATGTTGGTATTTGATGGCTGAGCCTTGGTTGGCCGAAATTCCGTCAAAGGGGAGTAAGGATACCGATGTGGCAGAGGATGGGTGTAAGTCTGGTTGCGGGTTGGCGATAACGTCGCCGAACGGGGCGAAAGCATCTCGGGTGAGGGGTACCGCTTTGACCACCAGGTTTGGCCCAGTAAGCATTATGTTTTTAGCTGTGGAAGCCATGCTGAGGGAGGGAGACGGCCGTTAGCCAATTTGGTCGGCGATGGATCGGACGCAGCAACGGCGACGTTGATGGCGACCCGGTGTTGTGGTCGGATTGTCAGGCGGTATTTCGAGCGGAGGAACAAACAATGGTGGGGTCTGTAACCCCTCCTGAGAGGCACAAGGTGACAGATTGGAGCATTCGTTTTACGCACCATATACTGAAAAATATAGAGAAATGAGACCTTTCTGTAACCAATCGGGCAATAAAGTTCCTTATCGCTTGCTATGATGTGTTGTCGAAGCCTAGTCTCTGATTGAAGCGGCAATACATTCACCCACTACACCAAAACAACTGCCTGAGCTCCAGGTTCCAAAAGTCAAAATACGCATTCCTTCTCTTTACATGCCAGATCCGCGACCCGCGCCATGTAATCAACTGATGTGACCTCTATGTAAGCCGGTCAAGATTGTTGATATTGTTGCTACTTACTAACATTTTATTTCAGAACTTAAATGGTTGTATGTTCTGGCTAGCCAGCCTCCCAGAACGACCCAATCCATACAATTACAGAGAACTGGACAAGCACTCGCGTCATGCTCGGCAGACCTGGGCATCTACATATCTGATTCAGCCCGTTCCGCGTTCTCGAGGCTACTTTAAACACCCGGGAGGGGCTTCCTATTTTTAGCCCTCGCCAAAGGTTCACACGCGGAACAGCAATGTCACAGGTTTTAGGACAGTCAATATCTCCCGCTTCCCGATACCGAGCCTAAGGGTCAAAGAGAACAAGAATTCATTCCTAGGGCTCTCAGAGGTGGTTTTCTTGGGGCGGCGTCCATGATGAGCCGGGCCCAAACCAAGACCTTTTCGTTGTTCAAGCGGTGGTATTCTGTCCAAGCCCCATCATGCTTGTTTTCTTTTGCTTTGATGGCTTTCAGGTTTGAACTGGCCAAACTCGGCTCACCACGCCGCCTCTCCAACAGAAATAATTCCCTACACTTTTGTCAAGATCGGTGAGAACCGCACACGAAGCCAGAGCAAGAATCAACCGACAGCTTTATGCCCTTCAGTCAGCTCATGGTGGCCCACCTACTTTAGGGGAGGAGATGGTGTCCCAAAAATACAACATATCGTTCAAGAATACCCTCGATCTATCCATCGGATTCTGTACATAAGCGGTTCCTGACTTCTGTCTTGTCTTAAACTCCCCGAACGGTCCGCCCAGCTCTTACAGTCAATCTCCGACACACTTGATCGGGATCATCATGGCTGACACTGGGCATCTGGGCGACCATGTATGTTCCATGATACAAGACAAATCTCTGGTTGTATTGCCAGGCATCATCTCCGCCATCTCACCGGACTCGACACTCTAATCTCCCCACGACGTCCGGCCATGCTGGATCCTATGCAGCCGACACAGAATTATCGTCTGGGTCAGGCCGGTTCCTCAATACGCTATCTGCTAAGCGGGAAGATGTTGCAGTCACTAGGGCTGTCTTTCTAACAGGCTGAATGCACATCAATATAGGACCCTGCGGTGCAATATGGTTCTATCTCTTCTTGATCCAAACACCCAGGTATCTGGTCCTATCTATGCAGCGGTCCTTTCCAATATCCCTGTCAACATGTCACCGAACTAGCTAAATGCTGGCATTTGATGTCAAGAGGGCTGTTGAAATTGGCGGGGGTTTCCGAAATCCCGGATCAGCAAACATTGATATAAGAAAGCCAACACAGCCGGAGCCCCTGCTGCAACTCTAGGATCGTCAGCTCTCATGACCGTCAAAATTCTGCTCTGTAAAAGTCAATCATCATGGGCCAAGATGGTTTAAAGTGCCTCTGGGCATTGCTCTTGTTTCTGGCCGTTGGCTTTAGCTCCGCCTGTACGAGCTACGGTGCTGACTACTCTAATGGAGGTGCATACTACATCGACGGCTCATCCAATCAATATTTTAGTTTCGTCACTATTTTTCAAGGTAGGTGGATGGTTGTGATGAAACATAGCAACTTCGAAAAACAAAACGGTGCTGATGTGTCTCGGCAGGCTGTGGTCAGGAGTCGATCAGCCCGGTTCTTATCGGGCCAGACAACAATCAATATGCTTGCTCGGCCATCAGGACTGACCAAGCAGGGGAACAAGTCACCTCAACCTGGTAAGAATGAACTTTTGGCAGAAAGAAGTTGTGTTGATCGACTGACATTCTGCTAGCGGCATCCCTTTCTCGGCCATGAAGTCAGGAAACTGGAAGATCATCCTATCCGGTACCCAACTCTCATCACAGCGCACTTTCTCAGTAACAGTTGGAGTACCACAAACGACCTGGGTCACGGTAAGCAGTGTCTGTCCAGCTAGGAGATATCACCAACTCACAATATACAGGCGACACCAACCGTTGTTGTCGGCGTTACTACGACAGCAAGAGCCTCAAGTAAGATTTACTCTGCTCTCCCTTTGTAGTGGCCTTAATACTGACGATGGCTAGCGGTTTTGACCACCCTCGTACAGACTCAGACTCTGATCATTGTACCCCGAACCGTCACTGCAGCATGCAGTGGGCCAACCCGGACAGTCACAAGCTATCCACAAGCACCGACGACCACAGTCAGATCAACGGTCACCCGTACAGCAACTGATGGACAGATAACAAGTTACTGGACCACCGTAGTCACAACAACGGCAAAGTGCAATTACCCCACCAGTACGTTATGTAGCATTTCCAAAAACCAACAGTATGGGCCACTGGCTCTGATCCCCGTGAGGGTCAGGGTGCAAGAACGGCTGTTGCGGTGTGATGAGATGGATGAAGGAGAACCACCGTAGGGGAACATTGATTCTGACTCGACCCGTGATAGGGAAACGAGATGTGGCTGCCACTCCCGCCGCCCAGGTCGCCGCAATCACATCAACCTACACGCAGACTACCTATACGATTACCAGCACAACGACAACGACCGTAGCTGGAAGGGTAACCACCGAGACTGGTGAGTACATTTGTTGTCCACAATCGTTACTCGCCATTGATCATGTGTGTTGACGTAAAACGAAATAGTTCTTCGAACCATAACAGCCACAGTGTAAGGGCCTTTTGACAATCACACCGCCCTCCTTCTTCTCTGCTTGGAGCTAACATCAATCTTCTTCTTAGGACCCCTCCGCCTTCAACGGTCTGCGTCGGAAATGCACCGGGGTCCACCGTGACCGTCATCAGAACACAAAGCGCGGTGACCGAAACGAACGTTGTCTATCTGACAAGCCATCTGTCTGGCACTATTTGGGTTGGGTATGGCGTTACACGTATTCCATGTTACCAAACAGGTGCTAACCGTGTTCCTTCTAGTCAAACACAGTATACCACAGTTTCCAATCCTGTCAGTGCAACCGCTTGTTGGAGGGCCGGTGGGTGGTATGGGAAATAGGGGGCTTTGTGCCAGCTACACGAGCATTCTCAATTCTGGCAAGGGGCAGCTCCCTGGGTTGATGGGATTTTGGAAAGCGGTTGCGAGTTGTTTGCGAGAACATTGAGAGTCAGGAACTTCCCCAAAGGGCTGGAGTATGCGAATGTACTTGAGTATAATACGAAACTGGCCATTTTTTTGATGATGATGAAATCATTATGAGCCAAGTCAACCATATGGAACAGTGTCTCAGTCCTACTATGGATAGTACTAGCTAACCTCGAAGCTACAACTCTCTTCAGCCAAGCCGTCACTACATCAAGGTCTGTCACCGCCTAGCCCAGCCTCATGTATCATCGTCTTCATCACCCTCAAGCCAAATCTCGTGCCCATTACCCTCGTGCACAAAAAGACTTGCTACAATCCCACCTATTGCAACTGCGCTAAGGCACCAAAACACAGCACCAACGACACCCCTTGCCAGACCCTGCCCGTACAAAAAGCCGCCCAAAAGAGGCCCCACGGTCCTCGAAAGACTCGAGACACTCTGTCCAATGCCATGTACCGTCCCCAGCACACTCGGGTGTGGCGTACAATTATTCACCAGGATCGTCTGGGCAGGGAGCGCAAACGTCCGGCCGATAACATGGAAACAAAGCACGCCTGCAATGGCGAGCCAGACAAATATGCCATCCTTGGGCGCTGGTGGTGGAGAGGAAGAGGGGGCCAAGCTCAAATAGGGCACAATGAAGTAGGTGAAGGGGAAGAAGAGCAAAAACATCCGCCAGCTTCGAACGGTGCCGAGCCGGGCCGAAAGCCAGGGGTAGATGCCGAGTTGGAGAGCAATACCAAGAACGCCCAGAATGGCCATGGCCATGCCAACTTCGCGAGGGTGTAAACCGAGACCTCCAGTGAAGACAAAGGGCAGGTGTCGCCGGAAGGCGTCGGGTGATTCGGCGCCTTTCAATGGGTCGTAGACTGGGGTGGAGAGGAACACAAACCAGAGCGAGTTGAATGTGCCGACGTGGAGGGACAGGAGACAACTGGCCGTGAACGTGGAGACTACGTTTGGCGTGAAGATACGGCGGAAAGGGAGTCGTTGTGTATATCGGCGCCTGGCATATTTTGGCTTGAATGGGGCTGCGTCTGAGTTGAAGGACTGCCGGGAGTCGGTGCCATGGGTCATAGGGTGGGATTCGATGTCGATAGTGGTCGAGTCCTCGGTGGGAAGGCGTGAATAGCCCTCTTTGAACCTCCTCCGTGAAATCCACAGTTTTACACGGTGACCAATTTCCAATCCTCGGTCACGTTGATCTGTGCAAAGGTCAAGGGTCTAAATAGGATCAGTATTGGCTGAAATTTGAAATATAGTTCGGCCACAGCACTTACCTCTTCCAGCAACAGCCACACAAGAAGCATAGCGCAAAAGAGAAAGATCGCCGAGAGAATGTTCGGGGCAGCATATGGGAACTTCTTAAAGAACAATATATCTCCGAAAAGAGATGGATAGCTGCCAGCAGGATCGGAAAAAATACCACCAAGTACTGAAAGCAGAAAGTGTTAGCTAAGCAACCGGAGGAGTCTGTCATGATACATACTTGGCCCAATTATAGTACCAATGTTGAAGGTCATCGGAAGTAGCAGAAATGCTCTCGACTGGTATCTGTTGCGCCGGTTAGGTTTGAAGGACCATGTTACTTAATTGTAGCCTACTTTTTTTCCTGCACTGTTTCACTGATCCTACAAGGTGAGATTGATGTCAGTAAGATATATGTGCTGTTGATCAGACGCTACCATCTTACATCGTTCTCAACACCCCTACATTCCCGTTGGTGATGCCACCGAGAGACCTGAATAAGAGGGCTTGCCAAAAAGTTGTTGAAAAGCCGAATCCGAGGCACGATATCACTGCAAGATAGCCATGATCAGCCAGGTCGTAGACAGGTCGTGGAAACTTGGTCTGGACTAACTTGTCCCACTAAGGCCAATGAGCAAGACAGTTTTGCGACCAAATCGACGAGAATCAGCAACTCGACCCCACATCATAGAGGTCACGAACTGAGCCGCAGTAAAGCTAGCACTACATGATACCAGCAGGCGAGGTCAGTATCGTGCCTGCTACCCGATGGTGGTGTAAATATGAAGGCTGAAATGGCACGAACTGCAAAATGCCAGCTTGGCTTGAAATAACAGAATCCGGCAGACTTGGGTCGAACCATTTGAGTTGGTAGAACATATATGACTACAGGGTTGATCAGCCAAGATCCAATGACTGCCATGAGGCTGTGAGGATGTATACCTGTAAAGACGTCTGTACAAGTGGTTCGCTCAACCTGGCGAGAGTAATGACAATGAGCTGGTCCTTGCGTGGGAGGTCTTTCCAGGCGACCGTCTTCGCATCGGACCGAGTCTGGGAAGCATTAATGGCGAGGTTTGAAGGGGTCACGCTGGAAACGAGCCCGTCGACTGAGACAGTGCTGCTGGTGCCGCGACTTGAGGCAGAAGACTCGGCTCGCAACTCCGAATTGGAAAGCAACCAGGTGCTTGCTGATTCAACATCTTGACTGTCGCTAACAGGGTAACTTGCTGAGACCGTGGCCGTGGTCGCAACACCACCTTCATCTCTGGAATCACTGCTCATCAGATATCTTCCGCGGTACTGCCGCTTCCTGGCCTGCGCCCTGTTCCCTTGCCTCTCGAGCCTTGACAGTGCTGTCACTTCCAGTTGTGTCGATATTAGCCTTGGAAGGGATCGTCCGCCTATAGGGAAAGCAAAGATTTCAGGGTGGGCTGTAGTGGTATGGGTGGCTGTTCCGCAAGGCGGTAGAACAACAAAAACAATGTATTTCTCGTCTCTATCAGTTGGTGAACAGAAAAAGGGTTCCTTGCCGGGTGTCCTATGTGCCTACAAGGCCGGCATGGTTCAAAAAGGTATGTGATCGAGCACTCAGTACGCCTTATTCCAATCAATCTCGATCCCGTCCTCTCGTTGTGTCCAACAACAGCCCCGGCACCGTTGACGGCATAGCAAGTCTGGTGGCAAGGACGCTGCACGCAATCACCCAGCCTGCCGACGTCAATGGTGACCCACTCTCGGTCCCGCAGCGGACAACAAGTGGGTATGCGCAGTGCGCTATGCTGTGGATTATGTAATCTCCAGCGGCTCATCAACCGTCCAATATATTGTAACACCGTGCCTTTGATCAGCTCTCTTAACAACCTCGTCAGCATCTTCCGGCATAATTTCCTACTAATTTCCCCTGGTAACTTTCATTCAAACAATTAACGAAAAAGAAAACTGAGACTCCACCAGACTTTCGACAAGCATAATACAGTGGGTGAAGCCTGCGGAAAGCAGATGGGTGACAGACCGGGCCCGATGTTGGCCACAGCTCTCGTGTTTAGACCCCAAATAGCCCCATGCTGGAGAAGCTTGCTCACTCGGCCTATCCAGCTCACGCACAGGTGGAAGCAGCAAAGTGCCAGAAATACACCGTAAGATACTCCGACGCCACCGACATGGGAGCACGGTCTCGACCCTCAAGCGGATGTAATGACTTCCTTGTCTACAGAGAATCTGGGGTAAGATACAAATCCAATGCCCCGTCGCCCCGTTTGGCGGTTTCAGGTGTGTTTGTTGTGCCACCCGTGATTGCCACACCTGGGTTCATTTTCACTTGCCTTCCACACTCAATCACGCGACATGCCACGTGGGCGAACAAACCACTGAGCTCAACTGCCGTGCCGAGCTCGATGGTTTGGGTCGTGCCCGTCCAGTCTTTGATAAGCGACCACTCGACACTCAGCGCGCGCCCGGACTTCCGGAGGCGGACTCCTCGACCATCGCCGACCACTACCGGCAGATCTCCCGTCTATGATCTTGGCATGGAGTTTACTGGTTTGCCGTTCCCAGATGTGCTGGTTCTGCCCCACCACAACATCTGTTCGCCCAGGTGAGCATCCCCGGGATTGCCTTGCATGTGTGAATAACAGGGAAACCCAGACATCAAGTAAAGACTATCGATCTCCGAGCCTAGTCCGAGAGGCCTTGCGGCTTTTTCTTCTCACCGACCTGCTCCGTTTTTTATATCCAGCCATCAGCTGCACGCTCGGCATCAACGGCGTGATATCGGAGGCTGTCTTATGGTCATTGTGATTCCATCTACCAATGTTCCATTTGATACCTCCACGTTTACTTAGATGCTTCTTCTCTAACTTGGTTTTTTGGAGTGACGACAGCGTATGGAAACACGCTAGTTTCTGCGCTTTTGGGAGCCTACCAGTCTGACTGCTTGGGACCGGGGAAAATCGAGGCGGGGCTGAGGGGCTGAAGTTTGGAGCGATGGGGAGAAATCGGGTTAATCTTCAGCAGGGTCTGCCCATTGCAACAACCTCACCTGGTTCTTCCCTGCCGACAAAACGCGAGGAGCGAGCTCAGTCCACATTCTCCCCTTGGTTGCAGGCGGGTCTTTCTCGAACCTTGCGGATTGGGACTGACCACAGTCTTCTCTTTGCTTTTTGCACTGTCAAACTATGTACATGCATACTGTGAGTATTCTTTTTTTGTGCCACCAGAGAAGAATTTTTAGGTCTTCTCCCGTCGACGCCAAGAAGTGCGTGGCAACATATCTCTTCAAGCCCATTTCATTTTTCTTTCATCTCTGTGGAAACCCCAAGTTGATATCTCGACGTATGGATATCAGATCCAGAGTCCTAATGAGGACGCCCTGCGTATTTGTGGGGGGTATTTAAGCGCATCTTGAAGCCAAAAACGGTGTGGAAGCAACCACGCTAGTTCGCCTAGTTGGGTGCGGCACCTGCCGGACACTCCGTTCATTCTGGCAAACCCGGCATCTGTGAACTAGCGGATTTTCTCCAGGAGAAGGCCGCATCCATTCACGATCCAGTAAAAACAAGTGACAAGAATTTCCTTTCTTCAGATCATGCTTGTATCATCCACCAGTGCATGATATACACTACTTACTTTGCTCACGATACCAAGCTGAATAAGACGTTGACTAACGATAGCCGGATGACATTTATGTATACCGGAGCTGTGGCACTCTCTCCGAAGCACATGCATGAGCTCTTGATGAAAGCCAGACTCGAGCCAGAGATCCTAGTTGCTTACCTTTCTGCACTAAAAAGAGAGGAAGAAAAGCTACCAATCAAGCTGCCGTGATTTATCATCTCCATTACTGTATATCTCCATCGGTAATAAACCGATCGCTTCAGGGTTTTCTATTTTATTTTAAATTTTGGGTTTGATTTTTCTTATTAAATATGCTGCCAAATTCTCTTTTGAGGTCAAGTCCTTAGGAACAGGGAGAGTCCTTGCCCGTTAGGCCTGGCTTTGCCGGATCTTTTGCCCGGTGACGGACAGAAGGGGCAGAATCCCCTCGTCGCCTGTTCGGGGTTGCAGGTCCAATCAATAGCAACTAACGCGTCTTTCTGGTTTGTATTTGAACTCATGTGTGCATGCTGTACCGTGAAACGGGTTTTCTTACCCAAACAGAAAAAAAAATAGTCTTTTTTGCTTTTAAACACCTGCTGGCCTAAGATGATGAATCTGCTTTGATGTAAACAGCTTGAAGATACACTCTTTCTAACCGACCAAAAAACAGGGGATTTTCAAACCCCCCCCCCCCCCCCCACCAAAAAAACCGTGCTTCAAACGCCCTGTTGTGTTATGCTTTGAAGGAAAAGAACTACTGAGGGTATAGGAATTAAGGTAGCAGCACTTTTCGTATCCTGAAATTTATCCATCCGATATCCGTCCCATGCTATGCAGACCAAAGCGAAAGAAAGAAAAGAAAAAAGAAGCCGAGCGTGTGCCAATGCTGTATGTCTATGTTGGTTCCAATGTTTGTTTGTTTCCGCCTGTAAGACTCCTATCCTTGAAAAATTGATCCCGGAATTTTTTAACAAGTTAATGAAGCGGCCTTGTTTCCGCGTCTGGGGGCGTTCGCGGTCGCCTGAAAGTCACCCTCTGCTGGCATCATGGGATGGCTCACATATCAACCAGCAATTATGTAGCCATGCCAAAGACGCTATCGGGCTGCTTTCTCGGGTTCTCCCTCGCCCCTGGAAGTGTTGTTGCACCTCGACTTTACTAGGAAGCGAGGATTCGTCACTTCAAGCGGGCAGCGGCGAGGGCAATGGTGTAGAGTGACAATGTCAGTCGAGTGACGTGGTCATTGTGGGATCATTCAAAGACCAGCAGCTTGTGGCAATCCATGGGTTTGTGGTGGGTAATAAGAGGGCGGATATATCGTCGCGGGCCACGGCTGTGGTGGGAGATATCCTGTAGCTGGCTGCGGTACGTTTGGATTAGGATAGCCATGGTCTGCTGCTGATGCCACCTTGTGGTTAGCATTTGTCCATGGTTCTGAAACTTGCTCGGGCCCACGGCTCGTCCTTGTACCTGGATCAATCTCTTGTTGTTCAAACTCCAGTTTCGTAGCGGTGGCGTCCATGCAAGGCATAGAAGTGGGCGCCATTACATTTCCTTCCATCATGGCCGGCATGCTGGTAGGAATATAGGCCGGCAAGAAGGGATCTTCGGGGTGGCTCGGGGAAGAGCAAGGACTCGAGACGACCGAGACGGAGGACACTGGGACCGAAGATACTGAAACTCCAGAGGGCCACTGTCCCTCATCCGTCGTAGGCACAAATGCGAAAGCCGGTGGCGCCGAGTTGTACTCGTTGGATGGCTGGCCAAAGGGCGGAGGCCGGTTGGGAATTCCTGCGTGACTAGCAGGCAGCAGATCGTTTGCATCGAAACCTGGGGCTGGTGTGGTCAGAATGGAAGCTGGAAGTGGACAGGCGGGAGCTGATGGCTGGGATATACCGGGTGGTGAAAACATATGACTGCAGCGCTTGAGTTCTTCGCGCAAATTGAACACCTCCCTCTCCAGCGCATTGTTTCTCATTTTGAGCTGATTGATCGTCTCGTCCCGGCTCTGTAGCCTCTTGTACTCTTCCAGCTCCTTCTCTAGCCGCTCGATATGCTCTTTGGTGCGTGCCCTGATTGCGCGCTGGGCCTCTCGATCATTGGCCCGTTTCCTGGCAAGTTGCGTGGGCGTGAGTGTAGACACGCTGCGAGTACCTGATATTACCAAATGTCAGATGACGCGGCTCGTGTCAAAGTGGTGGATGGACAATCCCTTACCCTTCCGCTTGGATGGCTTTGGTGGTTCTGCAGAAGCCTCTCGGGTCATGTCGAAGGTGGTGTGTATGCGTGGGCGAAACGTCAGTCCTTGAAGACTTGTCGACGTCGACGTTATATGTTTGATGAAGCTCGAAGTCTTTTGATCTACCGCGGAAAGTGTGGGGGTTTTTGATGTCGAGAGTAGCAAGAGCCATGTGAATCCGAACAACACATCCAGCAACAGTCGGCACCTTGGTGGGGTGGGGGGTTGGCAGGCACGAGGATTAAGTATGGCTATCACCAAGGGTCACTGTCACTGGCAAGATCAGGGAACAGGGGTGGATGAGGTATCGGTATCTCGACGCTTGGCTCAGCACCAGTCCATTTGCCGTCGACAGACTTGGTGGTGGGTGGAGTCCACCTTGGACTCACTCCATATCCCACATCCACCTCCAATGCGCACCGGTGTGGTTCGGTCACAGAGACCGGCTTGCTCCACATCCAAAAAGAGTCCAGGTCTGGTAACTGTGGTGGTAGATACGGTGGCCGTGCGGCTTGTTGGTTTTTAAGATGGAACAACGGAGAAAGCTGTAGCAGGAACCACGAACTATGGAGACGAAGAGAGACACCAGAGCGGCGAGCGGGACCATGGAGGCAACGTGGTCCAGGACAGGAGATACCACTGGATACAGAAAGATGCGGCCAGCAAAAGCGACAGGATAAGGGACCACGGATCGCTTCTCCAGAGTCCAGACAGCACGCGGTCGGAGGCGCGGCGTGGCGCCCACCCCCGCCCGCCGAAGCAGCGGCAACGACGGAGTCGATAAGGGCTCTGCTTCTGGAAGATGGATCTGAGATTGCACGGTCCCAGAATTTAAACTTTGCGCTACAGGAGGCGCGACGCGGCCTCACGTTTGGCACTTGGAGAGGCAGAGGACGCCACTGCCAATCTGACAGGGAAGGGCTTGGACGACGCGGACACGGGCGTTCCCGGGGAAGACCCCAAGGCATTCGGCGACCATCCTCCGCCACGCGTTGCCATTCCGCAGAGTGACAAAGACTGCCAGACCCGAACTCGCCGAACCTTATCCTCTGAAGTCCTGTGGGGAGAGTGTTCTGGCAGAGTCCTGGGGGGAGATTGTTTTGGCAGAGTCCCGAGGCGGAGGCCTTTGCCGCAGGACACTCCGGCGGGGGCTGCGAGTGTATCTTAGCCTTGGAAATGAAAGAAAGGCGACGAGCGATGACGCTGCCATGAACCCTTTTCTACAAGTTACTTTTGGGCGAGTGAGTGGGTGTGGTTGATGGACATGGCTGTGGATGGAGGACAGTTCCGAGAGCATTAGAGGGATAGCCTGAGCAGCTCAGCCTGCCAGGGTTGTCACTAGCGCTCGCTAAGCAATCATAAACTCCACACTTCTCTACAAGTTGCCTCGGAAGGCTTGATTTGATGAACCTGCCAGCAAGACCAGGTCAACAAAAGCACCATCCAACAGAAAGGAGACGGGTTATGGGGGACCGTATGGAGTACCAAGTTCCCACGTACCTTGTCGGAATTGCCGCACCAAAGTTCAAGCCTCAACGAGGCGGGGAATTAAACTTAAACTCTCTTTGTTGACCATGGCACATCAAGAGAAATCTCACGTTTTATCTGGTTTGGTTGAGGTGGTGGTCGTATCATGCCCAGCGAAAATAACCACGCAATGGCCCATTCAGAGCTGATAGCAAAACCCCCTCTTGAGTACCGGGTGTCTAGACTTTGGCAGACATATGATGCTGGAAACTACCTCAGGATTCCCGAGGAACCAAAATGGCAGAGCTTGTCACCAGTGAAGTGTCAACATGACCCAGAGCCCAACCAATCCCCTACACACACCCTTCTCCCAAACAGATACAAAGACTGATGTCATTACTGTAGCACCCGAACAATTCACAGCACATCGCCGCCAAGCCAAGGCCTGCCAGGTCGGCTGGAAGTGCGTATTGGGACGGCTTATCATCTAGTTCCAGCCCAATTTGACAACCAGCTTTCAAGAGGCCGGACCAAGGTTGAGATGGCGCAGAGATGGGGGGCGGGGGGGCGGTGCGGCTACCTTCTGAATTGACGAACTCAAAACGAGAACACAGCTGGGTCCCTATGGACCTCCTTCTTCCTCCGGCCAATAATCAAGGTATCCGGATGGACCAGAGATTGACTTCTATGAGATTTCGATTTCCATGTCCTCCCCGGCAGCCTCCACCAGATCGCCTATGCCGCCCACTTGTGTTGGCCCACTTGCACCTTCGGGAGGCATAGCCCAGGCTGGCAGCGGGCTCACATAACTCCAGGACCCATCGGCATCCTCATATCGAAGACTGTGGAGCCACAAAGAGAGTTCCTGGCTACCTGGGTCGGTATACAAGGGGGTTTCGCAAACATCGCAAAGCTCGCCCGACATTCTCTCTGCCTTCTTCTTGTGATACATGTCCACCATCTCATCATAGTATGCGACAGCGTCTGCAGCCTGTTCCTTCCCCATGCGTGAGAGGCGGGAAAGGACGTCCTCATCGGTGTTCTGGGTCGCTTCAGCATCATTGCGCCCCAAGTCGAAGCCCCAAACCTTTTGGTTGGCATATATTGGGTCATTTTGAACGGGGTGACCTAAAAACTGGAGGTGAACTCGAATTTGATGCGTTCTGCCCGTGACGGGCAAGCAGCGGACAATTGAGTAACCCCCCACTTCTCTAGTAAACTGGTCTCCGGGGGCACCTGTCTCTAACTGATCCGGCGACGAGCTGTTGCTGGAACTTGATTTGGTGATGGGCGGTGGGTAATATGCGAGACGCTTGAAGACGGTCTTCGCAGACTTCCCATTAGCTCGGACCCGGTTCAAGCCCAGTTTCGGGGATATTTGGAGGATCGGCTGGTCGCAGACAACCTCACCATCAGGGAATCGGCCGACCACACGGGCGAGATATTCTTTCCGAACACTGCGTCTGAAGATCTGGGCACTAAGACTTTCGGCGGCTTTTCCAGTCTTGGCAATAAACATGATACCGCTGGTCAGCCTGTCAAGCCGGTTGCATGGCCGGGGGGCAAACGCCGGCCCCCTCTCTGCCTTCATGATCTCCACTACCGAGTTGTAGTGATATCGACCGGCAGGGTGCACTGGCACGCCCGAGGGCTTGTTGATCACTACCATGTTGTCATCTTCGTGGATGACTTGCACTGGGTCTTGAGTAACGGGGGGCTCGTGACGATGTGTGGTATGCGAAACCAAGTCGCCGTTCACCATCACATAATCCGGGCTCACTGTTTTGCCATTGACTGCGACTTGACCGGATTCCATGGCGGCACGGTAGTACTCGACGGGCCGCTCGCGAAATTCGCTTTCGAAGACTTCAATGATCCTCCTTCCCCGCCATCGCTCCTTGCACCAAGTATTATATGTGTAGAAATAAGGCGCAACACGTCGGAGACCATCCGTGAAGAAGTACGGGTGTGGGGGAGACGGCGAGGTCGCAGCTTCGGACTGCGAGATCGAGGTTGATTTGGGTTGGCTAGTGGCACCAGCGGGATCGTTGACTTTGTTGTTCTCGGTGATGATTGCGGTTGATGGTTGTTCCGGCGCGCCAGGCAGAATGATGGAGGCGGTCATCGTGCGTGCGCAGGCTGCAAACGCGGATCTTGTTCTCAGAAGAGCTTCACCAATCAACATCAGTACTCCGTCATGCGGAAGCTTTCTGAGAACTGACCGTCGATATTCAAGTGTAGGTAAACAAAAGCCGATTTGTGGTGGGGCTCATGGCACGTCTGGAAATTTGAAGACTCGCGCTTGGTTGGGTGAGGTTCAGATGTTGAGTGCACTGAAAAAACAGGCGGTCAGAACTGGCAGTATCTGAGAGGTCCCAATGGCAGGGTTACCCCACAGTCTTGGCTGCAGGGAACCTCGGCTCTTTCCGCAGCTATATCCGAGCTGCCTGTCATCAACAATGAATGACATTCCATACTTCTTGCGCCTGTGCCCTGCATCCGCCAGACTGGTGCTGTCTCCCACTTATGCTTCAATTTCCAAGTCGTTATCCCCCATATTACCGCTCCAATGTCAGACATCAATCGTCTAAAAAGCAGAACCCGAGCTGATTACCGATACATCTTGGAGTATCGCACGCGATGGTGAGAACACTCAATGGCTGCTAACACGAAGATGCATCGTTCAGGCTAACTTTATTACTAGGAGCGACAATGACATGTACGACCACATGAACAACTCCATCTACAACTTCCTCTATGACTCGGTTATCAACACCTACCTGATGGAACACTGTGGGCTCCATCCTCCCTCATCTCCGCAGTATGGCATGGTCGTACATTCACACAACGACTATTTTGCTTCGATCTCATTTCCTGCTTGCGCTGAGTTGGCTTTGCGGGTCAATCGCATAGGAAACTCAAGCGTTGCATACGAGATAGCCTTGTTTGAAAGGGGGCATGAGCCTGTGCGCTCTGTGGGCGAGTTTGTTCAGGTTTTTGTCGACCGTGATACAGGGAGGCCAAGTCCAAAGGGCATGAACCCCGAGCTGCGCCGAGGACTGGAGAACCTGTTGGTTGATAGCCGGACAAGTAAACTTTAGAGTGGTAGAAGAAATATACGCGACAGGAAGTGCGGCTTTGTCTACAAACATACATCATCGACATCGATTGTCAGGGGTAATATATTGTTAAGATAGGTCGCCGGCAGGCCAGTTGACTGGGCCCTGCAGGGTAGGCGGAAGCAATCACCGTGTTGACTCGGGTCTCTGAACTGCAAGGTGTAATGGTGTGAGGTGGTACCGAAGGAAGGCAAGTATAGGGAACTATACCCTGCAAAAGAGTGTGGTGAGCCAGTATATTGAACTTGAACTTGAACTTAGGAAAGGAAAGAAAAGACCATTCCAAACCCACTGCGAGGGAGCCCTTTATGGGCATTCAAGACCTCGTTTCCTTCCTATCGCTTCCCACAACTTCCATCGGTTCAATGGCCCACGGTGGCTTGTATCGCTGATAATCCCTTTTGAGTCCCCGATATTGATTGATTCCAGTGGTTGAGAACGCCGTGGCTTCAATCTGTTGCGAGTCCTGTGACAGATAGCACTGTGGCTCACAGTGAGAGTTGTGGTTCCCAACTGCAAGTGCTGGAAACCACAGGGAAGAAGACACTGTAAAACCCACAAATAAATGCTGTATTTCAACAATGAATAAATATTATTATTAAAATCTCTAATTAACGTGGTTTATAAGCGAAAGCGCCGCATTCCCTGCACCCATACTGCAAATGCAAGACCGATTCCACCAAAACAGCTCAAAACAATTAAAACTACTCGGAATTATCTTCCTCAGACGTTTCTACAGCTATCTGACATGTGCGCACATTATGACCAGGCTCGCCGCAGTTGCCACAACGTCGCGCACGCGTCTCGGTCCTCGGCTTCCGACCACTACCCCCCTGCGTTTTCTCCTTTATCTGCGCCTCAACATCTCTTTGACCCTGCAAATCCTGTGAATCTTTTACAGAAAGCGATCCTCCTTGCCGAACACTTTGTTTTTTTGGCTCTTCGGTGCTTGCTTAATGCTTCATTTGCTGCTCGGAGACTCTGGTTCTCCGCCTTCAATAATGCCAACTGACGCATCATCCTGGACGTCCCTTTCGCAAGAACGTCAACTGCATTTAAAATCTCAGTTTGAGAGCTATTCTGATAGCGTGTAATCCGAAATATGATGAGATTAGTTGGCGTTTTAAGCCGGATATCGAGTTGTGAAATCACTTTTTCGGAATCACAAAGAACAAGTCCGGCAACCTCCTTGAATGTTGTCGCGCGTTATCGCTGCCTGGTGGGCTGCGAAAAACACAGGAAAGAACTCCTCTTTGGTGATATGGATTATACACGCCCGCATCATCTCCTCGATCTGCTTGCCGTATGCTGTTTTTAGCGGGCTAAAGCACCCAATATCGAATGACTGGAGAACATGAGATGAGTGGGAAGGCAGGCTGTTACGAATATGATGCGGACTCCCGAAGGGAACAACCAATTAGGAAAGCGGGGACTCGGTGGCCAATCGGAAGAAAGAAGGACAGACCAATAGGAGGAGGATCATCCAGGACACAAAG